>WYDI02016244.1:0-35246 GCA_009867235.2 Psittacus erithacus
TGATGTGCTGTGGTATGGAATACCTCTTTGGCTAGTTTGGGTCAGGTGTCCTGTCTCTGCTTCCTCCCGGCTTCCCCCTCCTGCCTGGCAGAGCATGAGACTCAGAAAGTCCTTGGTCAGAGTAAACATTAGTGAGCAGCAACTGAAAACATCGGTGTTATCAGCGCTGTTCCCAGGCCGAAAGTCAAAAACAGCACTGCACCAGCTACTAAGAAGGAGAAAAATGACTGCTACTGCTGAACCTAGGACAAGATTAAAACAGAAACAAAGGAGATGTTATGCTGGAAAACCTTGTCTGAGATAAAGCTGTGATCCAAGCACCGTGATGGAAGGAGGTCAGATATGCCATGTGCAGTCATTGGTGAGTTTCCTGCAGGCTTCTGAAAACCTAGTTTGCTGTGATTTAGCCTCTGAGTTCTACCATTCTTAGTACTGTTCCTGTTAAAAAGGGGAGTTGCTATTGCATGATGGCTTTATTTATTTGCATTTTGAAAATTCTGTTCGAAGCAATGTCCTCACACGATTGCAGAGTTGGTGATTGGGTTTCTCCCCCCACCCTCCACATAGTATAAAAATCTTGGGACTTAATAATCTTGGGATTAGGTGTTAAGGACTGGAAACAGATTATTTGCCTTCACCAAATACACTAGCTGTACTCAAATACTGTGAGAAAGTCCTTGAAAGATAAATAAAGTGATATATAGAGCAAAACCAGAATATTTTGAGGTGAGAGTTCTTATTTGCTGCATGCTTGTGTCTGATCAAAGTTAAAACTGATAGCTGTTCAATGCTAGCACAGCCTCGGCTACTTTGGGCTTGGTGCATTACCCTGGGTAACAATATTGCAAGGTTACGCAATGACATATTAAACTAAGCCCTGTAGAGCTCAGGATTTTAAATGTTTTCTGTAATGGGTTTATAGCAGAATTGTGTGTACTTGTCTGGTGCAGGTGGAGTAGTTGCAAAGGAGTCATTGGAATTTTAATTAGGCTGATATGTAGCTGCTCATCTGCAAACCTGAAAAAACTGATTTATAAATCTGTGTGTTCCAAGGTAAGAACGCATTAAAGTTCAAATGCTTATTTTAAGCTCTTTGGACAATGTTTGTCTAAAGCAAGTGTTTCTAGTTTAACGATGTAGTCCTGCTCAGCACTTGAAGTAATTGCATTGTTACTTTCTATTGTATTTTTAAGCACTGTTGGGCTAAATCTGGCTCAGCAGACTCCTGTGATTCATTCTAGCCCAATGGACTCTCAGAAATTAGGGTAAAGAAAAGTGGCCAATTAACGAATAAATCTATGTGCTTCCTTGAGGTAAGCAATGTCAATCATATCTGATTGATATCTGAAACATGACAAAGAAAAAGGATATCAAGGATTTTTTGTTTTTGTTTGCTTCTTAGACTTTTTGAAATTTTTATCTCCTGGTGATCTTCAGGATTCTTGGTTTTTCCTTCTGGTTGCTTCCCCATGAAAAATGAGGAAGATTTGTGCTTTTTTACCAATGGAGAGAATGCTGTATCTTGCTATCATAAGGAGTATTTACAATGTTAAATTGAGGGTGTTAATTTATAAATAACCTTGATTGAAGGAGATAATAATTGTGCAAGTGGAAAAAGCATGGAGGTTGGATATATATGTTCTGTGTCCTTGTGCTTGAAACCCAAATGCAAGTTGTTTTTGGTAATTTTATTAATGCTGCTATGGGGGTTGCTGCGTACAAATATAAGCATAACTTTTTCTGGTTTCACAAGCAAAAGAAGAGTTGCTTTGCTTTGCATGAAAAAAGAAGCTAGATGGAAAAAAAAAACCACCCAAAAATTGTTTTCCTAAAGAGTCTGTGTAAAGGCAGAAGGGCAGAGTGAAGACTGCTTTTTCTAACGTTTAATTATTTTTGAATAATGCCTGGAAGCTTGCTGTTTGTTTGAAAACTTGGAGGTGCGAGTGATGGACATGCAATTTATACCTGAATCCTGAACCACGCTGACACCTCCAGTCTGTTTTTTCTAAACAAACCAACTTGGATGTAATAGCTGGAGGATGGGAATAATATTGTGGTTTCTCACAATATGATTAGTAGCTTAACTTGTCCTTTCTTTCTGTCTTTTTTGGCTCGGCTTTTTCAAATAGTAATTATAAGCCAGAAGGAGTTTTATGGTTCTCTGTGCAATGCAAGGATCTCGTAAAGCAATGATTATGTGCAGTCTACTTTTGTGCTGCCTTAAATCTGCTAGTTGAGGAGTTCTGTGAGCTGAAAGGGGTTGAAACTAATGTTCTGCTTAACTGAGTGTGAGAGTTTTTCATGTCTTACAGAAAGCGATATTCTTGTACATATAGTGAGTCCCTGTGAATAATACTAATTGATGTTTTGAGCTTGAACTCCTTAGAATTTCTCTCTTCCCTTCCTAATGGATATAAGTAATGTATTTAGGAGTGGAAAGCTTTTTCTATTTTCCAGTTATTTATACTCTTTTCTTGACATATTTACAAAAATATCATCCACAAAAACGTTGCCTTTCCATAAGAACTGGCTTTTTACACACATCACAAAAAATATAGGAAGCAGATGTCACTGGGCTGATTTCTAAAGGCTGATACAGTCTTTCCTTAACAATCTTGCAAACTCTACCTCTATCCCTCATTTAAATGTCTTTTAGTGGTAACAGGAAGTTAGGAATTTCAGGTTTTCTTGATGTTTCTCTTAGTATCAGTGGGTTCTAATTGAACAGTACAGTGTTTAGACCTGGTAAAAGGCAATAATCTAGGGAAAGTGCATCAAAACAAGTAACAGCCATCATTCAAATGGCTTTAGATAATATAGGATGAGTTAATTCAGCTAGTTTAGGATGCTAGTTTAAATGGCCAAGGTATGATTTGGTGATTAAAAGACAAAGCAGGGACAAGTTGTTTCTAGAGGAAGGAAAATGCCCAGGCTCTGTGACATTTTGAGTACCAAGAGAAAAAGAAACAGGCATAGCACAGGACTTGTCTGAGAAGGTTGGACAGAGGTCCTAGAAGGCAAACAAATATTCTGCTCAGTGCAACATGAAGTATGAACGGACTTGCCAAGAAGACATTTGAGTGCCTGTTATTCAATAAACTGGAAAGCCCAGTGATACCGATTTTTTCTCCAGTATGTATAAATTAATTAAGTATTAGGCAGTACAAAAAGGTCCATAGAAATGATGTCCAGTTGGAATGAAGTCTCATTTGAAATAAGAAACATGGCCTAGTTTGTTTAGGTGTTGTAAGAATACAGCTTACTATGCTTTGAGTGCTGTATTTGATATATGTTTTGGTGAGCAGTACACTTAGTGACCTCTTTTGATTGGTAAAGTTGCAAGTATGTGTACAGATCATAAAAGTCCCATTTTATAAACTCAAATTAGCAAAAGAATTATTTCCTGTTGTGTACAGTTCAAGCTTCTTTATTATGGAGGACAACTGTATCTGTAGTTTCCACAGATCCATTATTTTCACACATATATAACTGACAGTTGTTTTATTTCTATAGAAAAGATGGATTTCTTGGGAGAAGTAATTAAGAAGAGTTCTGGTTATTTTGGAAAATCTGCAATTTTTTTTTTTAATTATTTTTGAAAAGCAACACTGAACAAAGTCATTTGAAAGGTTATGTTAAATCCCCAGCATAGACATGCACCTTAGTGGAGGAATAGAACATCTTTGCTTGGTGGTGAAAGTTGAGATAATTGTTAAAATAAAAGCATCTATAAAATAATGCATGATTGTCCGTAATAGGTATCTGCACAGGTCTTAATATTGTAGTTAATATCTTACGTGATGTCGAAGTGTGAAATCTTGAAAAGGAATAACTTGAGAACGGTAGAGAAGGAAACTCCAGGTTGGTGAATGGCCTAAATTAATGTGATAGTCTTACATAGGGGTAGTATTTGTAAACTTATTGTTATACTCCCTTCTTGAACGTGTATTCAGGAGTAGCAGGAAAAGACTAAAAGTTCACATAGTTTAGCAGGTCCTTGAGACTGTCTTTACTATCTGAATTCTTAAGCTGCTTTAATAGCTCTTACATGATTCACTTTTGCGGCAGGAGGATTCTTTGCTGGGAAATGCATGTGGGTATTTGTCTAGATGGTACTTTGTGGCAGCTTTTTGTGTTGGTATGTTACTGAATGAAAAGCAGAGAGCCCTCTAAAAGTTGTTTGCTTAACAGCTTAGTAACAATATTTTGGCACCTTAGACCAAAAAAAGGACAGAATTTGAATCTTTTAGAAGCTGAACAAATAATCACTAATTAGTCTTACAAGCTTTGTGATTCTGTAGTTGATGAAGGTACGTAGTAAAATAAATGAGTGTTTTTTATGTTATGCAGTGTATGCTCAAATGCAGTGCCATGTGCACTCAGGCAGGGGTTTTATATGTTTACACATTTACAGATAAACCACAATTTCTGAGTATACATGGTGGGAGAATTTGTTTAAAAATAGATATTTATTCTTGAAAATATTATTGTACTTTTCATGAGCAGTGAAACTCTGACAATATATGTCCCTGAATCCATGAAGAATTTCCTGGCAGACAGTCCATGCTGTTAGGAGATGGCACGCCTACATTTGAATAAGGTACATCTAGCTTCTGCAGTGGTGGTGAGGTAGGCTGCAAATTCTGTGGGTGGTTGTATTTAATTTGTTTTGAATTTTTTTTTTAATTAAGCATATGAGTGAGCACTGACTCAAAAAAAAGGTATACGTTATTAATTTTAGTTACAAAAACTGATCTGTTTTGCATAGGTGTGAAGAAAATTCTGCCAGTGTGCGGTTTAGTACTGTAAGTGCCTAAGTGTATTGTTACATCTTGCCACAAAGGATTTTGATAGCTGTGTATGCTTTGCTACTTTTAAACTGTGTTGCCCAGGAGAGAGCTGATGATGCATCTCCTTTTCTTCGTTTAAGGACAAGTCAGAGATGACTCAGAACATAAATTCCCCAGTCCCCAGTTCCAGCAATATTTGATAGGCACCAGTCTTCCCAGTTGACTGTTGATTTTTGATGACATAAAACAGAATAATAGTTGAAAACGTGCAATAAAATCCTTTGAAGTTAAAATTTTGTGTCTGTTATTTTATTTTATGGTTGATAGCTTATGAAATAAGTATGCAGATTTTGCTTCTTTTAAGCCTGTTGTTTCACTTTTACTACAGTGTGAATGAGTTCCTCATTAGAGTTGGTGTAGGGTATTCTGGAAGGGTTAGTATTGATATTTATTTGGTTTTCATTTTTACATGTTGTAATTCCACTGTGAAGATTTCAGCTGTGGGAAGAATTTAATAGTAAGAGACTCTTTGCAAATAATGACTTATTGTTTATTATGCAGTGGTAAGATTTCTACTGAGACAGGTTAGGCTATGTCAGTTATTTATTACAGCCACAAACGACTTGCGCATTTACCCTACTTGTTTGATCCTGGAAAAATACAGAGTTCCTACTTTGAAATATGATTGTTTTAATGAGCAGAGCTCATCATAAATAACAAACGTGTGTGTATATATATATACATACATACATATATATACACACATATATACATATACACACATATATATATATAAAAAAAAAAAATCTGGTGAGAGATTAGAAAGATTTTCCTGTTGGGTGTCTGCTATGCTTTCTAGAAAGGGGCAAAAGAGCATTTTATAAAGATCATCTTCCTGATTAGAAATCAAAAGGTAGCTACTTCTTCCATGTTCTAAAACAACAGTACCCTCCCAAGTCATAATACCATGGAATTTTCCATTACTTGTTGCAGTAGCTATATATATAACATAATCTCTGAAAATAAAAGGGAATTGTACAGTTTTGAGTAATACACAAAAGATTAGCGTAATAAGGTAGAATTTGCAGAATCAGCATGAAGCTAAACAAAAAATGTTTTGTTAATTTGGATGTGTGCCTAGAACCTCTGTAGTACTGTTTATCCTATAAGAATTTTTATTTTATTAATTATCATAGAATTTTCCTAATTACCTTAAAAATGAACACATTTACACTGCATTAGGGTGATACAGGATTAGCTAATGTTCATTTAAGCTTCTGGCTACAGCAGCATATGTTGTAATGTCTCTTTTGTTGATTGAGCTGGTTTATCCGCCAGGGCTGAAATGCAGTTATATGGCTCCTTACCCAGTATCGCTTTTTATCTGTTGCTAAGAGTTTTAAATTTTCAGGGAACAGTTAAAAAAGAGAAACAGCCTTCAGTAATGTAGGTATGTTGGACTTTCACGTAATTAGAAAGGAGACCAGAGGGAAGAGGTGGAATGTAAGAGAAAATTACCTGTTTCCTTACCCTTGTTAGAGATGGAATGTATAAGGCCCTAAATCTGTAAAGAAAGTAAACATCATACTGGGAGTTACAACTTCCAAGCAGTGAAGACAGTCTGTTCTGTTAATAATAGCCTCAAGACCCTCGACAGCTCTCTGGAACAAAGTTGTTACCGAAGAGCATAAAGTGAAGAATTGTAGCATGAAACCTTGATGCTCTTTCCAAGCATAAAAGAAAAGAATATAATTGTGCTTATGTAACAACAGCCTATGTATGTGTTTCTTATGCATTTTTAGAGGAGGTTGTGAAAGAAGAAAAATCCAAGAAGCAGTTTCCTTCTAAATGTTGTTATGCTCTCAGTTTGTAGAGCACTAGTTTCAGGTAGTACATTTTTCTTTGCTAGTGAACTGTTCCACTGTGACCAGCAGATGACATTCACTATCTGAAAATAAAAGTAGGGAAGGATTTTGGTCTTCACTATTGTCATTGCTCATATGGGTTAAAACCTAGTAACTCCTTGTGATAAGCCGAATACTTCTGTAGATGGGCATTTATCTTTGCTATATCAACATGAAGTATGTTCAAGATTTTTGTCACTACTGGGTTTGTCATATCTAATGCATCATTTAAGAGAGAATTTTGCACACAGAAATGTGGGTACAATAGGGAAACTTTGTGTATGTGACCACAAAAATAGAATCTATTTTAAAAAATTAAAACAAGTTGTTTAGGTCAGATAAACAAGATCTGTTATAATGCAGGATATCAGCACTTTGTGGTTTAGGCAACTAGTATGATTATAAGAACCACTGAGGACTTATAGCTGTCTTGTGTTCTAGGCTTTGAAAATGAATTGATTGCAATGTATTTGCAATTCTCCCACTAGCTGTTTTGACCTGGGTTGGTGGTCTTTTCCCTTGTTGTTGGTTTGTGGTGTTTTTATTTTGAGCCCTATTCTGGCTTAATTCTCTGGCTACTCCTGTAAGTTTTACAGTTTTTTCCCCTGAAACAGCTGTCCTGTGAACAAGGAATCTTTAAAGCTTCAATTGTTAACAAGAAAATTTTTATTACATGAAATATTAGGAAGTAGAACTTGACCAGGTATTCAAAGTTTTTCCTAGAAAAAATGAAAAGCATACTTGTGATAAAGCATACTTGTAACAAAAGCCACTCCCACTCTTCCAAAAACATAGGGACATTACATTTTCAGAGATAGTATCACAAAAAGTTTTGAATGTTGTAAATTAATCTGCCTTTGATGGAAACAAATATTTTGGATGGAATAACACATAAATGCCTGGTACAGAAAGTGATTGTTTCACACTGAAATAGACTAAGTGACAGAGCAAGTTTTTTGTAGAAGGTGGCCATGTAAGCCTCATGATCTTCCAATAATAAGCAGTCAGGAGCTTGACACAATTATCAAAAGGTCCCCTCTTCTAGAATTATGAGTGTAAGACTCATAATTCATTCTCTGTCTTTTCTGTTTGTGAATTTGGTGAATCTGATTCATCCTATTTAGCTGATGGGACTTGTCATCAGAGCCACATATCTCTATACAGGGTCCATTTTTTTTGATGGCAAGCTTGAAAACATGGAAAACTATGCCTTCGATGTGGAGTCCTAGAAAGGGATGTTTTTGCTTGGTAATACTGACTGTGTTTTATCACTGTCACTAGACAGAATCTCATTTAAGTAAAAAAGGCTGCCAAAAAGACTGAGATGTATAAATTTAAATGTAACTAGAAAATAGTTGATGGGTACAGTTTCTTTCAGCCTATTCCCACAAATAGAACTACAGATGTTTTGCTTAATTCTGTACTAAAACTAATTTTCTGAATCCTCCTACTTGGATTCTCAAAGTTAGGCATCTAATAAATGTGTTAGTTTTAAAAGAAGTTATGAACACCCACATCTCATTTTTTGGCACTGATGTAAACTGTGGATGCTTCATAAATCAGGCTGCTTAGTTAGGTGGCTGTTAAGGCACTGATGTGTGAATATTTAGTGTACAGTTAGGGATGAAATACCTGCAAGTGAATTTTCATTGGGATTTTGTTTAGAAGAGAAATAAAAATAACCCTGAGCTGAGCCTAGGAAAACAACTAGGAAGCCTGCAAGTAACTAGGAATGAAAATAAAGCTGAGGTAAAGCTGCTTATTCTTAGAGAGAGAATTGTGTTTGCTGATGCTATCTATTATTCTTCAGTCTTGTACTACTATTTATGAAAGGCAGAAATTTACATTCACAAGATTATATATAATCAACTTATATGAGCAGGTCATGTTAATTGTGGCTTGTTAGCACTGTCTGATCATCAGAGTAATGACAGTGGGATAGAATTTTACATCTCAGCCTGTTGCTTTCATTGTCATCATGCTGGAGTGCAGTATGCTTATAAATAATAATTCACAAAAAACTGAAGTAATGTGTAATGAATGCATCCAGTATCCATTATTCAGTTGTGGGTTGGACTAGAGTTAGAGATATTTTTAAATAGCATTTCAAAAGCTTTTCTCAAAACACCTTTTTAATATAGGGTATGATTATCTAATTTGCAAATCTGCTTCCCACAGAGGAAGGCATAATTTACTATGCAAATATTGCTACAAAAAGTTAATGTACACAATAAATATAATTTAAAAAGGCAGGAAAAGTAAGGGACTCTCAGATTTTCTAAATAATCCAGCAATTACACCAGTAATAGACATGCTTTAAAAATTGCAGATAAGAACTGCATTAATTGGCCTGGTTTTGCTAACTGTGCTATTACAAACAATAATGAAGGATCAATAGAAAAAGTTAATAATTTATTTTTGTTCTAGCAGTACTGATGAATCTGCTTTTGAAATGTAATACACAATTTCTAGTTTGTGTAATCTATATTTTTATCAAGCTATACGCATGTTAGGTTGTAATTGTCAGTGACTAGATTGTATAGACAAATAATTGACAAGATAAAACTGCGAAGAAGAACAGAAAATCAGTAATGTTTTAAACTCTGAGAAATACTGGGGAAAAAAAGTTGCTACTTTTAACCTGTTAAGTCACTGGGTATATTTTTATGTTAAAAATCATTAAAATATAATTGATTTTGCGAATGTATCAAAATGCATTATTTTATACAATACATTACATTTCATTTTATATGTATAATACATTCCAATACATTATTGAAAAGTAACTAATTTTGAATACTGCCATTATTTATCATAATTTTCCACTGATCTTTCACATTAAAGATAAGTGATACAGTTTCCCTGGACTGTACAGGGATCTCATTACATATTCTGTCACAAAACAAAACAAACCCATTTAGAATATGAACCATTTTTCTTATTTTTTATGGTTTTCATGGTTATCTATGTCTGCTGAGACATCTGCTTTTAAGCACTGGTCATCTTTTTGGGTATTGTGTTCCATTCTCAAATTAAAGATTTATTATTACCATTAAGCTGTTGAAAATTTTCAGGTAGTTAAGAGTAGTTTTGCTATTTATTAAAACTTCATTGGTGGGTAGTTGTTAGGCAGCAAAATATTTTCTTCAGAATTCTTAATGACTGAATAGTGTGTTCATATTCTAGCAAAGCAATCACTAAACTACCTGCCTACACATTTGACCTGTCCTGAAAAAAGCCTGATATTGCAAAACTGATTGCTACAGCTTTTTCTTGCAGCCTCTGGATTATGCAGTAATTTTCCAGATTGGGAACTAAATAGTTTAATGTAATTTCTGTGCAAATATCTTTCAGTCAGAAATGCTAGGCTGCCATATAACACTGAATACCTTTACTTTACATATTTCATGCTCCATCTCTATGTGAGTTAATATGAGAGATAGGTAGAGAATTAGAGGACTGGTAAAGGTGGTGTTTTTTCTGCCTCATTTTTATTTTATGCTTTGATGAGATGGAAAATGCACTGTGAATAATATTTTTAGTATAATTACCTGGAATTATTATTTTTGGAGGGGCTATTCCAAATAGGAACCATCAATCTGTGTCTGTATGCCAGCCTGAAGCCTTGCCTTCTAAATCCAGAACTTTATAGGTGTCATCATTGAAATAGACTGTATAGGGGTGTGCAGAGATCTAACCGTCTGAATTAAATATTCTGGCAGTTCTCTGTCCCATGTATGTCCATGCCATGGTGGTTGTAGAGTGTATGCAGCCCTGCCTGCTGGATCTTCAGTAGAGCAGATTTAGGTGAGAAACTGACAGAGGGGAAGAATCCAAATCACATGCTCACTGCATCTTCCTTCAGCTCTTATGGCTTCCTTCAGCTCTCTGAGGGCTGCCAAGTGTCTAGCCAGTCGTGCAGCAGAGATGAGGGAGGATAATGTGCTCTTCCTTTTGTCTCAAGAAAAAGAAACTGGTTCTAACATTTTGCTAGACTGTAAAGAGTCTCTTTCACTTAATTAAAGCAATATCATCTCATACAGGTCTCCTTTATTGCTCTTTGGCTGCTCAAAGTGTGTCTTACTCAGCTGCTATGAGAGTAGCTGAAAAATGTTCAATGGGACTCCATTCGCAGTTTTAATTGGGAGGGAAGAAAATACTCCTGGCTGTCCTGAATATAAAGAAGACTGGAATTGATGAATGAGGAGTTATCCTAGTTATGTTGATTTGATCACTGTGAAATGATGCAAGATTTTCTGTATTTTAGGGTGTGTAACCTGTAGGGTAGATACAGTAATAAAAAATTTTGATAGGTCACAAAATTGTATGTGAAACACGCGAAACATATTCTGCTGGCACAAATCTTGCTTTAAATAACACTAGTAACAGTAGTAACATTGTTGTGGTGACTGCTTATATATTTGCTTGTAACCAAACAGATGTAGAAAATGTAGCATCATCTGTTTTCTTCAGACTTGTCAGTCAGCCTTCACTGGGGAGTACTGAGAGCAGGTTGACTGTCAAGCAGTTCATCTCTGTGAGGCTTTCAAGAACAGAAAATTGTACTCGTGTTTACTGAGCAGAAACAACACCTTGCCACCTGTGATCTTTGAGTACTCTCTTTCATGCTTTGTAAAGTATGGGCTTATGATAGTACTTGCATTACAAGGGTGTTTTGAAGAGAATCTAATTAGTTGTCTGTTAACCTAGTAGTACCATGAAAAGGACTGTTGTAGTGTATGTGTAACTACAAAAGAAAAATGCTTACAAAAGCACTAAGTAAAGTAGAGGCCTGATACTAAGTGTTGGCATAAAAATGTTTCATGCTTAAGTATTACTGTATAAGTCAGTCAAAGCCCCATACAAAAAAGGATGCTATTTAATGCTTTTTGATTGGGCTAAAGCTTTAATTTAAAATACAAGTTTATATTAATTTATTGAAATATAAATAATGGAAAGTAACAAAGGATCTATTATTAAAATTATTTAATAGACTTAAATTACTGTAGTTAGGACTGATGAACAGCAATTTAATAAGCTATTATTGAAAGCATGAGTTACTCTGAGTAAACTAAAAGAAAAACCCTCTTGAAAAAGAGGGAATGAAATGGTTTTGCAGTTAGCTTTTACAGTTTAATGTTTGAGGCCTTGGAAGAGGCTTCTTCAAACTGTAAACAGTTTGAACAGATGTACAGTTTTACAGCTTTAGCAGTAAAAATATTTATGATGTATGAAAGCAATTTTCAATGGTCAGTAAAAGCATTCCTAAACTAAAATGTGCAACTAACATGAAAAGAAAAAGAGAAAGAACATGAAAGAATTCTGGAGGCAAGAAAAGGTGTGTAGGGATTGCATATTCTACAAAGAGAAGGAAAGATCCCCACATAAAATCTAATTTTAGGGTTACTTTGTTACTTTATAGCTTAGACTTTTCTATTGCAAACCTGTTTCAGTTTTACTAGGAATTTTTATAATAATCTGGAAAATTCTTTTCTATAGCTCAGTGATTTTTTTATTTTCCCAATCATGACAAGTTAAATATTTATTTTTATAAGACTCCAGTTTTATCCCGCTTAGGACAGAATACGGTAAAGCATACTGCGCGGCAAGGCTGAGAAGCTGCTGGCTTGGCCCTGGTACACAATGACTAATGTTTCCACTACAGAAAATACATCTTGACCTGGAAACCATCATAAAGATGAGGTCTGGCTGCAACCAGTAGTGTAAAGACTGATAATCCTCTCCTCCCTCACAGTGTCTCAATACCAGTGACCCAATACCCCCAGTGTCAGTTTGCAAATGCTGAGCAAAGGAGAAGAATCACTGTCCTCCTCTTGCTGGCTAAGCAGTAACTGTTGTAGCCCTGTGTGTGGCTGGTTTTCACAGCCTCTAGGATGTAGCAGATCTTTCAAATTCATGGAAACTGAGGGAGAACAGAAGCACTGGAATGTGCCATTCAGCAAATCTGCCACTAATGTGATTGCATGTTTTTCTTTCACCTAGAATGTTCCACCTGATTTGTCCATCTGCACCTTTGTGCTGGAGCAGTCTCTTTCAGTACGGGCCCT
Source organism: Psittacus erithacus (assembly GCA_009867235.2). Lineage (NCBI taxonomy): Eukaryota > Metazoa > Chordata > Aves > Psittaciformes > Psittacidae > Psittacus > Psittacus erithacus. The sequence continues at coordinate 12,763 of WYDI02016244.1, forward strand.
CCAAGAAATGCTGGCCAACACAGAAGAAAAGGCAGAAGGGGTAAGTTATTAAATATTCACTTTTTTTCATCTTGCAAAACACAGTTTTGTTTTGTTTTTTTTTCGTGAAATATGTACCACAGATTTCGTGACTGCTACAAGCTCCTTTGCTATGGGAATGGTCTCATATTGAGAAATTCTAAACATTTCCAGCTTCCACTGGAGCTTTACAGAGTTGTAAATTCCCAACAATTTCAATGTGCTGTGGGTCAGCCTAGAGCTCCAAGAATGTTTTAATTTGAGGTCTTATAATATGAAATATAAAGCTTGACCACTTGTTCAGAACAGCTAAGCTTTCTGAGCATTTCTGACTATATCAAGAGAGACTGTCAGGTAGTCTTAAAATTACCTGTGTGTTGTTGTTCTCTATAATTCACCTTTAGAGCTGCAAATAGATTGGTATTGAGTATTTGTGGGTAAGAAATGTGGAAACTAATACATTTATACAGTATGGAAGATGAAGGATATAGGAATTAGTTAAATTATTATTTATCCTAATAGGAATTGTTTCACTAGCAAATAGGTATTTACAAGTAAACCATAGTAGTGTAATTAATGTTGTCTGTTGTGTAATTAATTTGATTTGTTATGATGTAGTTGAGTGTTCCATATACACCTGGTTAGGATTGATTTGAATGCCATACTCCAGCTGAAATCCTATAAACTGTAAGTGAAGAAGAGTGGCTGTAGGCCCTGGAGTTACACAGATAAAAGAGAAGCAGGGGTTAACCATAAGTCTGTCGCTCAAGCTGGCAGGAGAGAAGCATGTTTCTGATATTTCTGAGAATGCCTTGAGAAAGCAAACTTTAACATAGCGTAGTCAGTCCTAAAAAAGCCGGGCACTGAGGCTGAAAATGGTACCTGGGAAATGAAATCCAGGAGCAGTCCTACAGATGATCCAAAGTCTGGGCAGTCAGTGACAGTTTGTTCCAAGGCCTTACTCCAACAGCGAGAGGATGAAAAGCGCATCTTAGAGAGGAGATGATACCACAGGAAAAAAATAAATAAATTAAAAAGAAGATAACAAGGATCATGTCAAAAATTGCGGTTTGAACCCAAAGATGTGCAGTGATAACTGAGTAGAGTCATATGGGTGAGGGAGAGCAACAGTTTTCTTGCTGCTTATTCCCGTCAGCTGTGGGCAGAAACAAAACAAAATGTGGGAGGGGATATGTGTTAAAGTAATGCGATAGGGCAGAATAGAGTCAATGAAAAAAAAATACTAAATATTTGAATACAAAGTATTGAAACTTTTTAAAAAAACGTAACATTAATGTGCAGGTTTTCTGTTGGGCTATCTTTAGCAGTCTTGGGGCCAACTGTTAAGTGAATATTTACTCTTAATATCAAGATAACATCCAGAGATAAAGAATGAATTTCTCTGCAGAATGGTTAGAAAATGTGAGCTCTCTGATTCTGTGGGAAGCTAAAGAGGGCTTTGTAGAAGTCTCAGATAGAACTTTTGCACTAGTTCTGGACTATTTTCTGCACTAGATGTGAGCAAAAAAAGGGCACAGTGACTCATGGGACCTACATAGCTCCGAGCTGGAAGAAATGTGTTTGATGGTAATCTGGTATTTCCTGGAAACAGTTAGTGATGTTTTCCATGGGTAACCATGAAAGTTAGAGTTCTGGACATTCATCTCTCTGCCTAAAGAAAAGTGATGGCACTTGTACTGGTGTACAGTGCTCTGTACTTAAGAGTCTTCTGAGACGGACACAATAAAGGTGAAACAAAGTCTGAGTGTGGTCATTATGTGGCTGTTACCTGTTTACAAAGTACTTTACTGTGCTCTCAACACTTATTAAATCTCATTATTAGCAGAAGATAGAGCTACAGCTATACCAACCCAGACAGCTGGTGTTCACTGAATAATGAATATATTTCTATCAAAAATTTTGACTGGCTTCTGTGCAAATTAGGAATCTTCCTGTGCGTGTCTGGCTTACTGATATATTGATATTAAAAGAGAATAATCTTGAAAATAGTAGCTTGTAGATGAAGGTGGTCATATTGTTGTCAGTGTTGTTATTTTTCTCTCTAGTAAGTCTCTGGAAGCCCAGAATAATGATAATACTAAAATGGCTATGTACTTGCTGATAAATTAACATGACTAACTTTTGGTATCTGTATGTAGTTTCTATGAAAAATAGGTAACGTTTTCCTTTGTGTTTATCATTATCTATCATGGGGTAGGTGCTTATGTAGACAGGTTCCTATTTGCTTGAAGTAACTGTTAGAACATATGAATTTTGCATTTAATGACTAAAGTGGTTACTTTAAGCTTTATGAGAAGAGGTTCATTTGTGCGTGCGTCTGAAGCGCTTTTAGCTTCCTAGAGCGGCATCAATTTTTTGCTTTGTAACAGTGTTTTCTTTCATTTAGGAGAAGAAAAGTGTAGCAGTTTTCTTGAAATATTGTTACTATAAACTGGATTCAATATGACCTCAGTTTTCTAATGGAGAGAGTCCGGCAAAGGGGGGCCTTTTCAGTCCGCAATTACTTTTCATTACATTAGAAATCAGTAAGGCTGCTGTGTTTAAAAAGTGGTCCCCTTGTGCTTCTTTTGCTTTTTGTGGTATGTAATCTCTTGAATGCTATGTTTATATAGCAAGTGTTCTTATTATATAACAGGTAAGTCAGCAGTGATGAAATGCTTGAGTGATATGAACAAAATCTCACGCTGACTTGAATCAGAACAAAAAGAAACTTTCCTTGTGCTTAATTAAAAATAAGTAAGTGCAATAACTGGATTTAATTTCAATTCTCAATTAGTGTTTATTAAATCTGCAGGAGTACCTCTGCAATAAATGCCTGCATTTTTAGCACAAGAATCCCAAATCTAGAATTTCCATACTTCAGGAGATTAGTGATCCATTAATCTGAGTATATCCACTTCTCTACCCTGAATCAGCTAAATGCTAGTATCAGACAACAGTGAGAAATGGTTGAAATTTCATAGCAAGGAAAGTGCTTCTTCTAGCTCTAGGTACCAAGTAGTTACTTTGTACTCTGAAGTTTCATCATTTCCCTCTAAAATACTCTGCTTAGCTCTGGCAGTTTATTAGAACATTGAAATTCGTAGCTTGATTGTATGCTTTTGGTTTAAAAAATAAAACCACAACCTCTTTTGTTAGTAAATAATTGTGTAAATGAAGACTATCATTACATGTATGCCCAGAGTCTGGGCTTTGATTTCTTAGGCAAGCAGAATTATAGCTGCTTTGTCCTAGATGGACCTATAGCCTAGGCATTATTTAGTAATTATTTTGACTTGATTTTTGGTTGTAACCTTTTATTATTAGAAAAGCAGGTGAAATATGAAAAGGGAAATCCTTAGGTTTTTTTATAAAACATTTAAGACCAGAAAAAGCCTTTAGGTTATCTATTCTTAGCCTGGGCATTAAATTTTTTTGGTGAACTCTCTTCAGAGCCCAGTGCCTTGTTTTTCACTAAAGTTACCAGACTGAATGATGCTGAGAAAGTGAAACCAGTGCTTTTTGGAATAATTTAGCAATGGTCGGGATGAGCTGTAACTGTGTTTTGCTTCTGATTTTTTTTATTTTTTACTCTGATTATTTGTGTGTTTCTGTGATTTAATCAAATCTTCCTTTACTAGATTCAGGAGCTCTAGCATTTAATACTTGCTCCTTGTGAAAGTGCAGAAATGCTGTAGTAAATAATTTCCTGGAAATTTTACCTGATTTTCTTAGGAAATTGAATCTGGCCATCTGTTCATTAGTACTCCTGTATTCAGTAACTTCTGAGATTTCTGGACGATATAAACAATATTAGAATCAGGGGTAGATAGTTATGTAGTGCCATACCACTACCTTTTTTGGTAATTAAAAAACCTTCACCCTAATCTTGAAATTCAGTTGAGATTTTCATAATGCAATTCTGTTTCTAACTCTCATCTTGCAGGTTTCAACCTACATCTTGGGGTGCTTTTGATGCTAATGATGCTGTTTATGCATCATTGACTTCCATATTGATCAAGTTTGAATGTGAATGGTCTTCCCCAAAGGGATAACATTTGAATGGCAGCAGCATGGGGTAGCATTTAAAAGAAGAGAAGAGATAGGACTAGGACTATGAGTAGTACTGAACAGGCTGGATTCCTGTCCTGCACAGAAATGGGAAAGAATTGAGTTTGAGGAGGAGCAGGCTTCATCTGTGTTCTGCTTGCATGCTGTGTCAGAGTTGGTGAGGAACCTGCATGGTTTTCTAACAGTTTCACTGAACAGATCTGGGTACGTACTGTAAGCATGAGAACACATCTGCATGTGTGTAACTGCATCTCCTCATGGCAATAAGAAATTAGAATCCATGGTAGCTACATCATTGAGTGAATCTACAAAATTATAGCAAAAATGGCAGGTTTCATGAGACCTATTTTGCACCTAACAATTATATGTTTGTGATAAAACGATTTCTTTAAATGCTTAGGCATTGCTTAGCAACTGTGGTGATGTTGATTCACTGAGAAGGTATGGTTTCTGGTTTTGGAAGATTGTGCTGGAAAGCCATCAAACGTTTTGTTTCAATAAGAATAGTAAACCTAGAGCCTTCCAGTCAGGTGAGTGTATCTGTTTTAAGTAAGAATTACTGTTGTGTGAGAGTTTCACTATTCCAGGTCTAAAGTTAACAGGCAGATTTGATTTATTTTTTGATTCATTTTTTTTTCGCATCATAGAGAATAGCATTTTTAGTTTACTTATGAGGATGGCAGCAACTCTTGAGTTGGATGTGGGGGGGAGAAGGAGTTTATGACGAGGGGTCATAACAGAGTTCTCTGAACAGAGAAAGCTGAAAACAGGGAGCAGCTCTGTTTGCAAAGGTGAGATTCTGCCTCTGGCCTCCAGGTGCCTGATTTATAGCCTGGGCTGGGAGCTGGGTGTGACAGAAGCTGTGAACCCCTCATCCACAGTTGCACTATCTTGCCTTTTTCAGTGGCAGGGTCATCCACCTTGGCTAAACTCAACAGGGACGGAGGACTTGGGATGAGCTCAAAACTCAGTGGGAACTATAAACCAAGACCTTGCCTCAGTGTGCATCAGAATCGCTCAACCTTTCTTAAACCTGGATTTTATTTTTTAGTGTTTGAACTGCCACTCTGCAGGCAGGACCTTGTCCCAGCAAGTCCTGTATATGATTTTTGTAGTTAATGCGTGTTTGTGCAGATAGTGCTGATGGTGCAGAATGTGCTTGTAATTATGGCAGTACATGCAGCTTCCACTCCTGAAGCAGCCTTTAGTAGCTGATAATCTGTTGATAAATATGCAGAACACTTACTTTTCTTAAAAGAAGTTTCTAGTTAAAAAAATGTTGGCATGAGTCACAGAAGATAATGGTACATACAGAGCAGAAAGAAAAGGACAAATTTGGAAACCCTGTGTTTTTTCACAGTTTTTTTAGTTGTGATTATTTCATGTGGTAAATTCATGTAACGTAGTATATATGTAGGTCATCTAGTAGCTCACTATTTTAGGTAACTGGATATTTATGCATTTTTTTCTCTTTTTCTAAATTCCATTTTCAGATACTTAAAAGCAGCTTACTGTGTAGGTCTCTACTTCTTGAAAAGAGCTTGTGCATTTGTCCGAATTTTAATAGCATCAGTAGCAGGTAAATCCTTTGGGTGTTTCAAGGAATGTCAGGAGAGGTTTCTTATCCTCTGTCACTATTGTTTAGGTACGTTACTTGGTGAAATATGAACCCTTCATTTTAAAGAAGGTACTTCCTGGCAGGTTTGGAGATCTTCAGTGGAACGTATTAGGTAGCCAGCATTTTCCTCTGCCTAGAGGAAAGACCACAATTGTCTTTCTGCAGTGATCCCACAGGATACAAAAGGCCGAGTCCTTTCCCAGTTTGGCTTGAAACTGGAGTCAGTAAATTTGGAGCTGCATATTTGTTATACAGTTTGTCCTGGAACTGTCTATAAAGTTTATACCTGAGGGAATTTGCTCTTTGGTGTTTTTCTAGGAATGGTTTTGGGTAGGTTTTTAAAATTCTGCCATTTAAGTTTCCCAGTGAAAATTTAAAGCAAATTGGCTTAATGTTTAAATGCTTCATCCACAGTGTATTTACTTCTCTGCAAAGTAGAAAATAAAACTTCATGATGGGGCTGAGAACATTTATGAAAATGACAATTAAAACGCACTCTCCAAGATTGCACACTGCTTAGCCTTTCTGTAGCTTAGATGTCTGCATCTACACAGCCTGCCTAGTCCATTCTCAACTCATGAATACCATGGCATGGGTTGACATGAAAAAAGAGTACATAGGATAGACTTTCTACTTGGATTTTTTCTGAAATCTCAGTGACTTTTCCTACTTTTTCCAAGTAATCACTTTCATAAATGGTTTCAGGATTTTTCTGGCTTGATGCAAAACTGTAAAGAAAGTTATACATTAACACAGAGATCTCTGTAGGAAAATTAAAAGCTCAAGCAAGGAATTAATGGAATTAACTGATTTGTCAATCTTCACAGTAAAATTTCATCATTTCTGCTTCTCACGATTGATCAGTGACGTACAAAAATTCCCTCGTTATATGCTAAGACATTTAGGAAAGCATTTCTGGTTTGGGTTGTTTTTTTTTTTTTGTTGTTGTTTGTTCTTTTTCTTTCTTTCTCTCCACTAGCACAGATTCTCTTGTTCCAAATATCTTTTAACACAGGCTACTCCTTGAAACCTTTTGTGGAACAGACAGTGTTTAGAGGCTTTCCTTGTAACTTGAAATGCAAATCTCCTGAGGATTTGAAGTGTACACATATAGGTGGTGGTTTGAGAACAATCCATCAGGAGGCATTTTATAAATTCTTTATCTCATGCTTATCCTCCATGTATTTAAAGCAGTCAGTAATTTTTGGTTCGTTGCTAACTCCTTTTTATAGTCTGACTGCATTTCATGAAGGGAACTTTAAGTGCTTTTGCTTCTTAATTCTGGGCAAATTTATCTTTATTTTTCTCCTGGCATACTGGATCAGTTCAGACTGTGGGTGAGATTAGGCTAATCGAGAATTCAGATTTAGAGAGCCAAGTATGAAGGAACCCTACCGTAGCTGGGATTTGGAAAAAGCTTCCTGAAAATGAGATCAGAAAGGTGATGATTAAAAGGGAGGGTTACAAATACATAACATGCAGTCAGTTATGAGAGGAAATGCTTAGGTAAAAGTCCCATTTGTTTTGCAGGTTGGTATAACCAATTTCTGTTGCCTGTATGCGTACTTCAGCAGTTTTCTTAATAATTTTTGATATGCATTGATCTAATTATCTTTCTAACATGAACCTGACGCTGATTTTTGCACTGATTTCAGAGTACAGCAATAAGACAGGTACTTATTTCTTCAGCACTGGAACTCTTTTCTTCGAAGATCTTTTTTTAATTTCTTTTGATAGCCTTTATTTCCTTCATTTATGCTGTTATTTTTGATCTGCTGCATATTTTTCCAAATCTGTGGGATCAATAGTTTTTATATGTTGTTGCCTCGTTCCTCTTACTGGCGGAAGATCTTAATTTTGGAGCAGATCTGATTGACCAGTATACAATTACTGACAGTAATATCTAACTTTTCTTTACTCCTGTAGTAATATTAGGTCCAGAATGTCCTTGTTTTCCTCTAAATGTCACAGTCTCCCCCTGCTGCTAGCCCAAATCAAGTTACATTAGAAAAGCACTGAACTACAGACAGAAATAATTTCTGGAGATCATGAGAAAATAGCCATAAACCAAATATATCCATTACCTTTTATTTAAAAGTCAGTCATATCATGGTAGAGCATTGTAATTAAGGATAGGAGTTTTTCGGATTTGTGCACTCATAAATCCACGTCAGACTTTATTAAGAGTGAAAGCACTGATTGTACACATTGTGTGCGCATTCTAAGCTACACTGTTTCTGTAATATGAGAAATTTTAATTTCATAACATCTACTCCAATATTTGACAACTTAATTTTTCAGGAAAATGCTGTCTGCGGATACCCATCAGTTCCAGCTAAATTGCATCATGAGCTTATTAACTCCCATCTAATCATCCAGTCATGGCTGATTAATCACTTCTTCTGGTGCCGTGTTTTAATGAAATCTGTTTTCCATGCCACTGACCAGCAAACTGTTGTCTAATTTTATGTGCGGAGTAGTCTTTGCCAAAGGAAGCAAAATACCACCTTCTCTGATCCAAAGGGCCTTATGTGAAGGAATCATCACACGGAAGTGTCTCTCATGTCTAATTCTGCTTCTCTGTTTAAGGGATGGGGAAGGCACGTGTTTCCTCACCGAGCTAAAAAGCTTCGCCATGCTGCGGGGAAGTAATGGAGGCATTTTTGGGACAGGAACACAACTCTAGCTGGTGGATTTTTGAATGTTTGAATCTGACTCCAGCTGTGGAACTCTGAATTTATTAATTACTTGGTATCAGTAAGCAGTAAGATAACAGAGAGCTGGCAGCTTTATCATTTTCTCAGCATGAAAGGAGAAGGAGAAGTAATCTTATCCCTCATGAAAACCGAAATTGGTAACACTCCCTCTTTGTTTTAATGAGTGTTCTGTATATTAATGAATAAGACAAGCTGTCAAGGTACTTCTTCAAACAAACAAACAAACAAAAAAAGGCAGTTAAAGGCACTCTTGACAATTTAAGCTGATTTACACTACAGTAGCTTAGTTGTAATGTATCTGTGACAGCTAACAGCAGTTGTTGAGTATGACAGGCTAGCAGAACCCCCACTTGAGGAAGAGTCTCAGAAACAAATCACAGGTCTCTTAATATAATGAACTTGAGCTCTTTAAATTTCCTAGCACTGGCCAGAAAGATTTTCTTTTGACAAATTATAGATGCAGTAGCGAAAGAAGTACCTTTTTTAATCAAGCTTTTGAGCAAAAAGTCCAAACAATAGCTTCTTATTTCTGTAGTTTGAGTGTTTTCATTACTTGGAGTTGTTTACAGGTGTCAGGCATAACTCATTGAAGTAACAAAATACTGCAGTAGTGATTTTCTTCATTAATTCTTTGCATAAATCTTCATCAGATAGTGAAATATCATAGAGAGAGAGCTGTTATATACAGCAATGTTAGTTTGTACTTACTGCAGGGTCTGACCTTCCAAATTTTGAGTTTGCACAGCCCAAATGCTTCTTACAGCAAAGAAAGTAAGTGAGGGAAAGAAAAGGAAGGAGAGAGAGAAGAGATTAAGAAGTGGAGCTCAAAGCATTTCATACAGTGTGGGCCTTTGCATCGTGCAGATGGACGTACCAGCTGCTGGCTTTATAAAAAGATGAGGTAGTTTAGAGGATATTCTACTTAAAATCATGATTATTCTCAGCTATTCTTGAGGTGCCACACTGCTAACAGGAAATACGATGGGGAGAAGGGGTGGAGACTTGGGGGGGGAGGGGGGAAGGAGAAGGAAGGACAAAACTTTCAAAACTTTTGCAGATAAAACAAATACTGTCATTTTCTCCTCAGTGCACCTTATTTAGCATCAGAAGTGATTGTTAGCAGGCCATTTCAAGTAAGGCACAAAAAAGAGTAAGACTTGCCTTTGATCAGCTACGCTTTGATCAAATGTAAGTACTGGAAAAAATCAGAAGTAGTATTTTTGCATTCTGCTTATCCTCAGGAAGAGGCAAGGACAGGAATAAAATCATTATCTATTTCAAATCACAGAATTGTGACAAGTGAGTATTTCTAGCCTAGCACATGGGCTCTTCTTTTGTGTGCACCATATTTGGAATGAGGATGCATGAGGACATATGACGTAAAACCAAACATTTTTATCACCCCAGACAAGTTTGCTATTTCAGATGTGTATGAAAGCCCTTTTTCCAGCCTTACCATGACTGTTGGATCTCTAATGTGCTAAAATTTTTCTTTCTAGGATGTTGGTCAATAAAAACTGACTTTAGGGGAAGAGAAAATAATTTATTTTTTCTCAGTTAAGTGTCCTTATCTAGGCTGCATACAGAGAAGGAGCTAAACTAAATAGACATGAAAGCACAGCTCTGGAAGCATCTTGAAAGAAAAGCGTGCTACAGAAAATAACTCTAGGATAGAAGAGAAGACATATCATCAGTTAACTTGTTCAGTATGAAGTTCAGGATATCAGGGTGTCTATGAAGATAAGTGTAACGGAAACAAAAACGCAGTTAACTTTGGCATCCAGTTCTAGTTGTTCTCATCTTGTTTATCACTCTGCTAGAGAGCTTTAGACAGAAGTTTAGCTGGGTCTTCTCACCTGAGAAATGGGAAAAAAAGTCTTATTTTTATAGTAAGGTTTTCCTGCTTCAGCTCAGAAAAATGAGTATAAGAGCAGAGGAAAATAAAACATCCACTATCTGGAATGCAGTGCTTCATTGAGATTTCAGGTCACAGTCCCATCTGTGGATCATGACAATATATTTGTTGCAGCTTTCATAAATAGTTGAAGAGAATGTGGCAAACCGTAGTCAGCTAAGATTCTCCTATACTGTGTGGAATAAAATTCCTTAGTGTTTCTGTACACTGCTCAAGCAAAGGAAAGAAAACAGAAACCAGAATCCAGAGTTAGAAATGGTAGGCTGTTTTGCACAGCTTAAAGTATCTTGATTTCCAACCTTGTGCACTTGTAATTAATGATGCACTGATAATTAATGTTCCTGTGTTAGTGGATGTTCTGTGAGCTTGCTTTATGTCTAGATTTGAAAAGCAAGTTTGTGAATGACTCATAATGGTGAAAAGGTCCCTCTCTGTTTCTCTTAATTTAGTTCATGACTCCTTATGACAAGAGAAAATAAGGGTAACCAAACTACATTACTTCTCTTTAACTGGCTTTTATGTCTGGTTAATGTAGCGCGGGATATCTGCAGTGCTCAGAAAAAATGTTGGAGAACCAGCCCTCCAGTTTGGATTAAATGCATTTAAAATGAAAGCTTGGCTGTAAAGATTGGAGTTTTTATGTGCCTCTGAAGAGAAGTCACCAAATGCAGATCGCTCTGAAGTTTCTGGATTAGCACTGCAGTAACTTATTAAATCGTGGCTGTGTGTTCTTCATGGGGGACTTCTAAGGAAAGTACTAAAACTCTGTGGTATAATGTTCTCAAGAAGAGCAGTTACTTTGTAATTTTAAATGCCCTCTTTGATCTTTTGCTTGAATCTTAGGGTAGAATTTTGCATCCTTGTTTTTTAATTTTTTCTCCTTTCAGCACTGTGTTCCTTAGACATACAGATGTATGGATGCCATACCGTTTTAGTATCCATGAAGCCCGACTCTCTGATTTGAAGTGTTGTATTTTCTACTCATTAAATTACTTGTGGTAATGGCTACTTGCTAGCAATAGGCAATGAAATAATTCTTTTAATTTGAAGTTAGTAGCTTTCTGTAAAATGATCAATTAATGTAGTATAAGTCCCCTGCAACTACTGAGTAAATTCTAGAGACATTGTATCCTTCATCCTCTTGGTAACTGGTATTCTCATGGCAGGATAATAATTTCCCATATTCAGAACTGTCATATAGCAATGAATCCATTACATTTTAGTATCTAATGTTTGCCAGAATCATGTTCTTCTCTTTTGGGATTGTCTTCCATATACCAGATATGTGTGGAAGGACTATTTCTAAGCAGCATACTACATTTGAAGTATATATGTTTTAAGAAGGACTCTGCTTTCTTTACTGGAGGAAATATTGAAAAGGTAGATAGTTTTTGGGTAAAGAGAAAAAATAGTATATACAACTACCTAAACATAAATAAAAATGCAAGATTTTTTATGGTGTGCACTGTACCATGCTTTCAGAAGCAGATCCCTTTGGATGCATTATGAATGCATCTTTCGTGTGTGACCATCATGTAGATGTCAAACTGTAAGGTTAGAGAAGTGCACGTGCATAGTTCAAGTGGCTGTCCTGAGAGACTGCTGAATAAAGGTGCCTTTCGCATGTGCCAGTTTCTGTTATAAATCTGAGTGCAGTCCAGATCTCAGAAGAGAAGTAGGAACTGTCAAATCAACAAATGCTTATACCTTTATCATGTTAATTATTTAACAGGTCAGACGGTGTTTTCTAACCTTTCTGTACTAGCAGGACTGAAAAATATTGAAAAAATAAAACTATTTTAATGGAAGTGTACATTAGAAAAGTGAGAAAATGTACTTTGAATAAAACTATTAGATGAGAACTAAATACATTTCCTTTCGTTACAGTGATTTCATAATTAAGCTACTACTGGTTTTGAAAATTGCTCATGATTTGCATTAAGCTATCTATCATAAATTATTACTAAACTTTTATGTGGCGTCTGCTAACAAAAGGTCAGTGTGTACCTGCAGTTAAAACCACAGAAGGCTTGATGTGATGCAGTGTGTTCTGTGCTAAATCCAGAGGCAAATCTACTTCACATATACTGCTGGTGGTGCCAACTAAGTTTTTAATAGATAGTGCCATACTAACCTTTCTAGTAGCTGAAATGTGTTTTAGTAGATATTCTCAATCCTTTCTAAGACTGTAAGATGGTCCACAGACTTTTAAGAGTAGTTTAAAATCTTTTTACATAATGAACTTTGAAACAGTTTTTTAATACAAAACCTTAAGCTTTCAGAGTGATTCTTGCATTCGCCATAGAAAAAAATTATGATGTTTTGGTGTGCTGTTCTCTGTTTGTATGCAAGAGAGTCTCTTATGCTGTAGGTTGTAGGGTCAGGGTTTGACAGGTGTACCTGAATTTTGCATTTCATACGGCATTCATTAAAGTGGCAAGCCTTGAATACTAGGCACTAAACCTTTTCCAGTGAATAACGTTCACTTAGGGCAGAGCTTTACTCAAGACAAAATGGAGATGTGTGGGAAACTATTTTGTATTTTTGACTGGTTGGTACTGAATACAATGTGGAATTAATTTAGCATGGGTCTTCATTTTGCTGCCTGCTTCCTGATATTTAGATGGACATTTTGGACTTCAGAATGTGAAGTGCTTCCCATAAAGACGTAAGTGAGGTATTGGTGTTTTAAAGAGAAAATAACAGGAGAATAGCTTCTACGCATACATTTTCGTTCATACTAGATACATTTCTGAAAATGTGAAATGTTAACTTCAGAATAGACTGATATGCTGTATTTAAGGAAAGAGATTTACTGATTTCTTGCTTTTTCTTTCTACAGCTAGTTGATGTGGAAAAATGGGTATGTGATTCTGTCTTTTATTCACCTGATCCCAAATGTTTCATGTTGCCACTGAGTCTTAATCTGTCTGCTGTTTTGATACCCTCTGTGTTCATGACCCTTCAACTTGCATGGCTCAAAAAAAAAAGAAAAAGAGGCAAATACATGGTCATGTAGGATCTGGTCATTCCTGAATTGTCGTACCAAATTTCATGCTGCCACAGTGACTTTTCTCTTTTTTAATTTAATCATAGAATTGTGTAATGTGAACGTCTATTTATTGCCTGTCAGTTTTGAGCCTTGCTGTCTAATGTTACAACTCCATTCTGTAACTCACCTGTCTTTTCCAGCATAGACACTGTAATCCTAAAATGCATGACAGTAAGATAATTAATACTGATAAATAACATGTGATGCTGTATCTAGCTACAAATAATATATATATGAAATATTTAATAATGGAGAACAGCTGCTACAGAATAAAAAATTCATTCGTAGATCTTAGCAAACCGAATCAAAGCACCTTTTTCTGCTGAATGTGTTGTTAAGGCTTTTCCTAATGTGTCTGTGTATACCATGCGTATTTGTTTGGTCATCTGATAGAACTCCTCTATATGGGACATATTTAGTATGTTTTTCTCTGATGTAATTTCTAACGTCTGCATATGTCATAAAGTGTGTGTAGAATTGTTTGTTTACATTTAAAGTGTTAGAAGCCTCTCTAAAAGCTTGGGCCATAATAAGCCTCCTTAGTTTTTTAATGCTTAAGTTGAGCTGGATGTGACCAGAAACAACCTAGGATGGCCTTTGGTATATGCCAATAACATAGGTAGAGCACTGGTCTTGCTTTATTTCAGCCAGACATTATAGAATTTTGTTGTGACTATTGCATGGTTATGGTAGTGACTTAAGTTATAGCTCACTTGAGACTCCTGTAGGTAAGTACATTATTTAAATGATGGCTTAGGCTTTTCAACACCCTTTTTACTGGTGTATTCCTAACTGTGTCATGTGACATAAACATATATATACACACTTACAATATTTATTAAACAATGACTGTAGTTAAGTATTAATTTTAGCTAATTGTATCAGGATGACAGTGTTTTCCATATTCTGGCAATCAGATATTTGTGACAAGCAGCAAGTTTTGATATGGCTTGATTTGAAATGTTCTTAAGTTATCCTGTTGGTCAGGTTATCTTCCTATTTTGTCTATGCTTAATTACAAGTGAGAGGACTTAGTTCTAAATGTTTAGATTCTGTATTTTTATTCCTATGATGAATTCTACTGTAAAGAGAAAGGCAGCAATGAAAAGGAAGTTCAGTAGTATGCAGGCACCTGGCCTCATATGTCAGAACGCATGAGAAATTGTAAGCCAGAAGTTTATCAGTTATGCTCTGACATGGCTTGGTTTTGAGTGAAGTATTAAAAGAGTGTGTTCATGGAAAATGTAGTATTAACTGCATAAATACAAGTCAGATGTGCTTTTTCTTGTTGTTATTTTAATTCAGAATTTGGTAACATAATCTTACGCTTTGGAAAGACTGCTTCACAGAAATGTGTCCTTAAAGCATTTTAAACAGAGATGGTTCCCGTGACAGCAGAGCTAAATGTTTCATTCTGAGTTACACTGGCTAAGGACTTTTCTTAATAGACCAGTTCTGTAATCTAGACAAGCTCTTATGTGATGGGGATGGAGTGGGTACTGGTTTTATTTCAAATATGAAATTACTCTATCTCAAATGAGCCCCAGTTTGCCCTGTAAAGCCATTTTCCAATTTTGAAAACACAAGATGGAGGCAAGTGTGTTCAGTTATGTCTGTATCTGTGGACACCTTGGAGCACAAGCCCAGAGCCTTAGAAAGGCTTCATGTAAAAGTTAATGACTAAATTAGTAACTGAACCTTGCTGCAAGCAGTTTCACGCTGTTCAAAGGATAAGCTAGAGTCATCCACTTCTGAGCTGATCCAGCCTGTAAACTGCGCTAACAAATTTTTGAATTTACTCCAGTTCTGCTGTGCTTCTTCTGGTGATTTAGTTTCAAAATCTTTATTTTATTTTAAGGCATACGCTTGCAGTTGAAGCTAGGTAAGAAGTAAACAGGCTTAAGAGAGTCCTTGAATCTTTGGCTTTTTGCTTTTGTCTCTCAGCAGGTGTGACTGTGAGGGCTTGTAGGACTCCTTCAGTGCAGAACTAAACAGATTAAAGACATCTTGTCAAATGTAAAAACTAATGAAAGTAAGGCTTACTTTTTGCATCTCTGCCCCCATTTCATATATGAAAATGTCTTTTATGCATTTAACTAATCTGCCAAGATGGAGAAAACCTCAGCATTTAATCAGAGGGGTTTACTGAATTTCAGCTGAAAGTTTAGAAGGCACTGAAAATATCTTTTCTTTTTTTTTTCTTTTTTTTTTTTTTTTTAACAGGGAAAATAACAGTAATGCAATAAGCTGAAATGGAATAATACATAGTGAAAAGAATTCCTCTCAATCTGCTTGTCATTTTTTCTCTTTTACTATATTTGTTAAATAAAATAATTTTAGGGTATCTGCTGCTGTGATTTAGCAACTACTGGTGTTTGCAGATTTGAGATTTCAAAGTGGGTGTTGTATACTTTTAAGGGTTTGATTTTAAAGGGCATTTGTTCTCCTAAGATTGCCTGAATGATTGACTTTCAGAACAACTGTTTAGTGCTGTAATACAATTCAGTGTAAGGAGTAGCAATTTTTTAAGGCATCTACAGTTTCCAAAACCTCGCCTGTTTTCCCTATTTGCCTACGTATATTTGGTGAATTATTTTGAAAATTTGGTATTAAAGAGCCATCAAGAAGAATTGTTGGTAAGACATTTACTCTGAAGAGGTTTTTACCTGGAGGGAAACCAAGTGTTGGTTCTTAAATTTAAAGTGCAGGGGACAAGGATTTTCATCCGTACACTGGCTAGTGGCAAAGCTAAGCCAACTGTAACATTATGGGATTTTCTGCAACTTTTGAATACACAGAGGAACCTCTTCTAATGAAAATAATGGTAAATCTTTTCCTCTTCCCCTCAAATAATTGTTGTGTTAGCTCAGTTTTATGCCCCTAGTAAAATGGATTTTCAGATTCTCTGGAGAAAAGAAACTTGCAGAGTAAGGGAACACACTTTAGACACTTTTCAAAAGAATTGCTTTCATTACCGAGATTTCTGAGTTGAGAAGAAGGGAGTAAATTCTGGCTTTGAGGATAGTGTGGGCTGGTTAAATATAATGAGAAAAGGTGGATTTTGGCTAAAGGAAACAAGCTAGGGTTGTGGAGTTTGGAATGAGCCAGAAAACAAAGCTTCAAGACAAATGGTTGCAGTATTATGTTTTCAGTGCCATCAAACTAATTAATTGCACATGCTTTATAACAGTGCGATTTTCTGTAATTAAATGAGTTATCTAAGGAGTTGATTTGTTGATAATTAAGATGAGAATATGATAAGTTTGGGGTTTGAAGAATCTGGTGATACACTACCCAAAAGCTGTCTAAGGAGCCAAATAATATAATAGCCCCAAACAGCTGTAAATATTGACATTGACAGCACATCATTAGTGACCTCAGATAACACTTCAATAGGCTTTAAATTTTATTTATTTATTTTAGAGAGAGCAGCAGTGTGAGGGGTAGAATGATGGCTCTCATGTGCCTCAAATCAAATAATTTGAAAACCTGCAAAAATTTTTTTTTCTTTTTTTTTCTTTTTTTCTTTTTTAATCCCCTGAGTCATGTTCCAGGCCATACGTGGTCTGTCAGCTGAGTTTAGTTCCTCCCCAACAGTGACATTCATGTGACACTAAGCACTTGTCCCTAAAAGATCAGGTAATATGCAGCAGAAAATGGAGTAGGAGCTTTGTGTATAACAAAAATAACATCACAATTTGGTCTCTTCTTTTACTTTTAGCTGTGTTACTGTTGAATTGTACAACAATTATTTGTTGTACTTCGTAACTTTATCAGTCTGTCTTTTTATCACCTTTACATTTTGGTGTTAATGTTTGGCAAACAATACCTTTCAAGAGCAATGGATTTGTCATGGTATAACCCAGCAGGAAGTTAAGGCCACATGGCTGCTTGCTCACTCCTTCTCTCCATACAGTGGGATGGGAGAGAATTAGCTTGTGGATGGGAATTAAGAGCCTTGGTTGGTGCAGTACTGCCACCAATGCACAGCTGTGGTAGCGATTGGCACATGTTGGTCTTTGACCATTACCAGCCCCACAACAGAAAGGTGCTTTGACAGACGAGGCAAGGTAGACAGCTGCTTAATTTCCTGCATCTCCAAGGCAGCTAAACCAAAAGCCCACTGGTGTGGTACCCTTTTGAATCCTTGAAATACCTTCTCCTGAGGTAGGCTATGCCAACGATGCACAGAACCTGTGGGCCAGTCACAATGAGTGCTTTTGCTGCTTCTTCCCAGTCAGGCTGATTTCAGTCTCCAGTGTGGCCAGCTGTTGGGATCCTCCTCTCACTCCAGAAATACAAATAGGTTCTTCCCCCTTCTGTACCTCTGCATGAGGGTACAACTGTGTGTTAGTGTCTAGTACTAGAGCCTTATCCTCCAGTAGGCCTGATGTTCCAGGCCATCTGATCCACACAGTCCAGTAAACCCATCTGTCCCTTTCCTTCCACCTGGCTGGAGGCTGGGCCCCTCTAGTCCATAGTATTTGAATCAGAATTCCTTTTATCAAGATCAGGAGTAAGATCAGCCCTTCCACTCTCTCTGGGGAGCTGCCCACTGGAGAGTGGAACAGCAGTTTTCCTGGAAGAATGCCCTTTTTTTATTGTTTTTCCTTGCAACTCACATACCCATGCTTCTAGGGTTGAGATAGATTTTTCTGTCCCACTTCCTCATGTCCTCTCTGTCTGTGATCATACAGATAAAACCACAGGGTGGCCTTTACTGTGTACACACTATATTGTCTGTCTTGAGCAGAGGAACACTTTTAATAGCTGAGATCATGGTCTGTACAGGTGGGGAGTAGGATCTGTCCTCTTTGTGTTGCTTGACCAATTTTTCCCCAGCCAGGACAAGGGAGGAAGAGAGACTTACTTTATATTGCCTGAGTTGGTGAACCACTTCGTCCATTTGTCCCTTCTTGTCCTGAGTCATTAGTGCCAGCGCGTCAGCATAAAACAGTGGTGCAGTCCATGCAAACTTATGTTACATGGGTTGCATGCACCTGGCTTCATCTGGATCTTTGAATAACTGCTTCTTGTCCAGATCATCAGAAATCACCTCCAGCATAGCTAACTCCCTCAGATACTGGATACCTTTCTCCATGGTGGTCCACTTGCTTGAATGACATACAACATCTTCCTTGAAGGGGTACCTTTCCTTTACATCTGACAGGAGTCACCTCCAAAGGCTGAGGACTTACGCCCCTTTTGCAACCACTTTATCAGTGCCCTCTTCCCATCTGTTTGGCTTCCCTAGCCTCTAGGCTACTGACCCTGTTATCCCAACATCAGAGCAGCCAGGTGACAATGTGCTGGCCGGGAGGATGGTTGAAACCTTTTGCACGTTTCTCAGTTCCCTCACAGGGATAGGGATTGGGTGGTTACTGCCTCATTTATTCCTCCTCTTCTCCAGTCAGTGGCCATCTCACTTCCTCCTGTTCTTGTGATGACCCTGCTTCAGAGTAGTCTGCCTTGTCCACTTCTCTTGCTCCTGCTCTCTCTTCGAAGCAGCTTCTTTCTTCATCCCTTACTAAATAAACTGTATTCCAGCATTTCTTCTTGTGAAGAAGGAGCAACTGATACTGGCACAGGTTGATTTCTTGGGTCAGCTGCAGTGTCTGTTGACGGGATTGGTGTAACCTCAATGCCTGTCATTTTGTCATCAGATCCAGAGACCTTCTCTGCCCCTTGAGGGTACTGACTAGTGTTGAACAGGGCTCTGTAGGCATGAGCCAGGACCCAGCACGTTGCAGTGATTTGTCTCTCTCTCTGGAATTGCCAGGGTGACAGCATACTTTTTCCAAATATTTTACCAGTTTTTCAGTATTCTGCACTTATTCAGGAGTGAAATTCCAAAATCTCGGAGGTGACCACTGTCCTAGGCACATGCTAGTGCTGTCGCGCACCTTGCCATATAACTATCCTGCCTTAGGGAATATCTTTGGGTGATATTCTTAAATAGTTGTTTAAGCCTAAAGAAGACCTGAAACACATTCAGAAGACAGCAATAGGAATTTGCTAATTTGAACATCTCAAGGATATTCAAAATTCTAAGGGGCTATTGTAATTAGCCTGGGGGAGAAGGGGAGGATGGAGAAACTGAAAAGATAAAAGATATAATTATTAATAGTTTCCCATAGATGACTCCTGAAGTATGGAGAATACAACAATACTGAGTATCGATACCTAGCTAGTTCCTGTGCAGCAGCTCCTGGTCAGCTTTCTCCCTAGTTTATATGCTGAGCATGATACCATGTGGGATGGGACATCCCTTTGTCTGGTTTGGGTCAGCTGTCGTGGCTGTCTCCCCCCAGCTCATTGTGTACCCCTAACACACTCACTGATGAGGTGGGGCAAGAAGCTGGAAAGGCCTTGGCTCCGTGAAAACATTATTGCTCAGCAACAACTAAAACATCATTGTGTTAACTGTATTCTCATTAACTGTATTCTCATCTTAATCCCAAACATAGCACTGTACTTGCTACTAAGAAAATTAACTCTATCCTTGCCGAAACCAGGGCAGGATGATAGAATGGTGTTAAGAAATTTCAAGTTATAGGTCTGTTATATCTGTTTAATTTTCAAAAACGTATTCTGAATTGCTAATTTCAGTCCAGAAACTCATGTGTGCTGTTGTCCTGAGCAAGTGTGAAGGAGCAGAAAGTTCCTCCCGGTGTGGAAGATGAGTTGGAGAAATTTCTAGCATGACAGCCTGTTGCTTACCCAAAGTGCATAATTTCTGTTGTCTTGCTTCAGGGTGATTTTTTTTTTTTAATTTATTTTTAATTCTTTTCTAAATCTGAGAGTTAATGTCATTCAGAGTAAGCATTCTCCTTTAGCTAAGAAGAGTTTTGGTCTAAAAACCTTGGAGAACGCTCTCATAGAAGGGTGTGACAGGAGTACGTGGAACCTTCTGCCCTGTCCATTTGCTGGTGTCTGGGCAGCTGAGCCTGTCAGTTTGTCTCATGCTTGCCCTGGAGTGTCACAGGGGTGTTCTCTTCATATTTGTGGGCACAACATGCATTTCAGTGTTTGCCATGAAGACAAAGCATTTTTTACAAAAGTTAAGTTTCATATTTCTTCCCCTGGTGGTTTGAAGCAGTAGGTGGATAATGTGTTCAGACATTCCTCACCCTATGTTGTCTTTCAGGTTTTCTAGCTTAAGGGGAACTGTTCATGGCACTTTACGTCTCTAGGAATAACATGTAACCCATCTTCAAAATTATTAAGGAATCAGAGTAACTCTAAAGAACATGATATGACAGATCCAAACAGACGACGATTGTTTCTCTCTCATTTGTTACAATGTCAACTGAAGAGAATGAACTCTTAATTCTGGTCTTCCAGGAAATCCATCACAAGAAGCTGCTGTATCATTTTAGTAATCAAGGGAAGAGATAAACTATTCACTTTAATTTGAAGCTAGTTAAGAAATTACAGTCAAACAGTTAAGTAAATTGTCAGGAAGAGAACCAGAAGGTTTCACACAAGTTGTGAAATTGTTTAATGTACTTGTAGTATGGAAAAATCAGTGGGATTGCGTAACTCTCCGAGTAAAATTTCACAGATGAATGACAGCTGAAAAAGGCTATTTGATTATTTTAAGATTAGAATTAATCATATAATTAACTTACTTATATGTTAATGAATTTATGCCCCACCACACAGTAGACAGCTCAGTGAAGACTTCTGTTTGATTTCTGGAGCCACCTAGTAAAAGAAAAACAAAGTATTGGGTTGGCAGGAAATGGGGGCAGTAATAATGCCAAAATGATCACACTGTATTCTAAATATTTTGTTTTATGGAGATTGTGGGCAGGGGACATGATCTTTAGTTTTGGGCAATTTGTTTCCAAATGTCTAACTACCAAATAGATCTAGAAAACTTTTAAGGAGAGAAGTATTTGAACATTATGAGATCATAAGATTATATATTTTTTTTTTTCTCTTTTTCCCCTAGAACATCTTGTACATCTCTGAGAACAGATACTTCTGTTCTAAAAGCATGTATGAAATGAAAGCACCCAGTCTTACTTGGAAGCTCTCCCGTTAAAGTCTCTTTTAATGTGGGATAGAGCCAAACTTCAGTCCTCTGCCGCAAACTTTATGTACTAAAACATGAAGTAATGAGGTCAAAAGAGGAAAAGGTGGCCATGGAACTCTTACAAGGAAAACCAAATCACTGCTTGTAGCATAATGTACAACTCTCCTTTTATTCTTGAGCAACCTTCATGAAAATTAACCTAAAAATTTCCATAATCTCCTGATCTCAGTAGTGTGGCACTGAATTTTTTTTAATCACTGCATGAAATATTACTAACTTTTTAATCTTCTTAATTTATTGTGCATTTACATAACATATGTTACTACAGCAGTGGTGTTGCTCTCCAGCACTGCATTGTGAATGCAGGATTTTACAACTCGCATTGTACTTAGAAGCTACCTGCAGAGCAAGTTGTCCAAGATGATCGGGCATGGCTCCTCTTTTACCTGTACTGCATTTTATCTTTAAGCAATAAGTATTTAATGCGCTATATTATTTAAAGGGGGGAAAACAAACCCCAACAAAACAACCAACAGAAAAGAAAACAAACCAACAAACGAGAAAACTATTGCATAAAAAAATGATGAAGCCTTGTTCTGAGCAGCTGTTTTGCTTTCCAGCACAAACTATAATTATGCTAATTGCAATGATAAATGTTCCTTTTAAGTGTGGTTTGTAGTTCTGTGTATCCCACTCACTTTTTGGAGGAAAACAAATCCCATTTTTAAGCACCTGAAAGCAAATACTCATTTCACATTTTCTCTTTTTTTCCCCTTCTCATGGCTCTACAGAAATTTATGATGAAGGTAAGCAAGTTAAACATTTGGTATTATACTTTCTGTGAATTCCTACAGTTTAATTTAGTTCATGCATAGCCCTGCGGAGAAGGACTTGGGGGCGTTGGTTGATGAGAAAATGAACATGAGTCGGCAGTGTGTGCTCACAGTCCAGAAAGCCAACCGTATCCTGGGCTGTATCAAAAGGAGCATGACCAGCAGGTCAAAGGAGGTGATCCTGCCCCTCTACTCTGCTCTCATGAGACCTCACTTGGA
>WYDI02016245.1:0-10666 GCA_009867235.2 Psittacus erithacus
TGTCCCTGCCCATGGCAGGGGGGTTGGAACTGGATGATCTTAAGGTCCTTTCCAACCCAAACCATTCTATGATTCTAAGACAGTCACTAAGTGGAAGAGAAGTTTGAAGGAGAGGCAACCTTACCTGAAGCACTTGAGGATAACCAAAGACTTGATTCTTGTGACAGCGTTTGCGATCAGCGGGGACCCCATCAGACAGATTTGTACACTTGTCTAGAATCAACACTGATTCCCCATTCTCAGCCTGTAGTGCTTCCAGCTCAGACCGGTATTCTGGGTGCAGAGACATTTGAGATGACAGGATGAAATACCTGCGAGGACTGAAAAAGCACAGCACGGTTACCTGACAGCACTGGGAGTTTACTTCCAAAACACTCTAGAACACATTTCCTTCCATCCTGGAAAAGCAGAGCAAGATTAACTAAATGTGGACACACTGCCAAGACCATGCAATATTCAAGACAAGGCTGGAAAGAGTAATAATGCAATATAATTAAATCTTGGATAACTAGTGGCTCTGCATTATTTACAACTTTGAATACTTGGAAACAGTGCTTATTACATTAGAACAGGCATTTGCATTGTAACCTCTATTACGAATGGAAATAAGCATTATTTAGCTATGTATTAAAACAGCTTGTCATTGATGCCAGGACTGTTTATTCTTTCATTTGGTGTTTGTGTACTGTAACAAAGTAGACAGGACACTGAATGCTGCTGCTACTTTCTCCTCCCATGTATTTTCTTATCAATTTTAAGTGAAAAAAGAAGAAGATACTGAACTGACAGCTCAGCTACCCTATGCTTACATAGTCTTGATATGGTGACAGCAGCAACAGGACAAGCTCATCTCATTAGCTGTGATTCAGTTCTGTCCCTTTTAAGCAACATTTCCAGGACAAAGCTGAAGACCCATTATCTCATTCATACTCAACTCCTACCATGTTCCAAAACCATGAATATTTAAGATGTGCCTTAATACTGAAGTGTTTCAAGGCATAATTAACACTGGAGGTAAAACACACAGGAATACAGCCTCAAATTAGGTACTCACTGCTTCAAAAAGTTACATTAAAGTTAGAAAACAGCATTTCATGTAATATCTACTCATTCTCATCTACTTTCCCTTCCTTTTTAAACAAGCCAGACTGCTCCACTGCTCCCCACTGAAAGGAGCACACTGCGAGTGCCTGCCCTCACGCTGCCAAAAGAACACAGGAAGCACGAAGCCTGCACTTAGGATTCCAGTTCTACTCCAAGTGATGCTATCTTTAATTTACAGCTCTGAAAACACATACAAACACACATTTTATAAAGTGAGACCGCTCCTGCTGCTCTTCTCACCCCTTCTACTCATTTTCATGCTGGTCACTTTAGTTGCTCCAATTAACAGATGAGACCTTCTTTTTACCAAGCCTCCAGCTGCTATCAACTTGCTACCAGCAGCTCTATTGAATATATATTTTCAGCAGAGGTGGAATTAAAATGCTTTAAGCAATCCAGCTAAAAAGGAGAGTAAATCAAAACCCCTCAGTTCAGCTCTGCAAGGGGAATAAAAAAGGATTTGCCTTAAAAAAAAAAAGGAACTACTGCTGCAGATGAGTGGTAAGAAATGCCTGCAACCGTTATAAATCATGCAGGTTTGTTTGTGTATATGATTAAAGCCAAAATTTGCCTTGACACAATCATCATCCTACAATGCTCCAAATCTTGTTTTATCAAATCTTGCTACAAAAGTACATCCCAGCTCCCAGGAAATAACACATTGGTGTAGCGGAATGTAATCATTTATCCCAAGCAAGCCTGAATTCTGAGCATCATCCTCATGTCATACTCCTGCATAAAGCAATCGAACCCATGAATGTGTTTCAATTAGTAATGCTAAGTGGCCACTAGATGGTAGTCCGGAGCCGACAGTCTGTTCCACACACACAAAAAACACCATCTTTGAGAAATATGGAAGTTCCAACACCTTCACTGAACACAGATTCATGCACTGCAACAGCTCCCACATAACAGTTTCCCTTATAAGACCTAAGACCAGACAAAGCATTTAGCTGACTACACGAATGTGAACAATATGACTGCATCTCTCCTCACTATTGGTTCTATACATGATGATGTCTATCACCACCTTCATGCTTTCCAGGCAGAAATATAAAAGAGGCTTTCACTCTGTAACAATAGTAGTAAAAGTAGTAGACTGTAGTAATACTCGAGACCTATGAAGAATCAATTGGGATGCAACCAGATGTCCCTGCACTGGGCCGGTCCTGGAGCATCACAAACAGGACCACAGAGGGTGCAAGCAGAGCAAACCACGGCTGCACAAGTTTGGGCTGTAATTGATTGTGGTATCCTCCCTGGAGCAGCTCAGAGCAATAGCAAGAGCATTGTCCTTACCAGAGAAGACAACTGAAGCCAAAGTACAATAACTGTTTGTGTCCAATAATGGCAGCACCCTTTCAATCAGTTTTCAACTTCAATAATTCATATTCTCTATAGGATACTGTCAGAAAAAAGGACCTAAAGTTCCTGCATTTCTAAACTTGATCTTCACAATCAGTTGACACATCATTTACCCCCATTGTTTCAGCCTGCCCATCTTTTAAACTATAACAGAGATAAGACTGTTAATTACATAGCTGACAATGTTTCACTGTAAGAGGCTTATAAAATATTAAAAGGGTCTTCCAGAATCAATCAAAACATGTCTTTCGAACTTCTACCTACTCTTGTTCTGAAGATATGAACGTAGCAGAGAAACTACCACTTTCCATGGTAGCTCAATGTGATGGCTACTTAGATCCCTTGTTAAAATTAGTGCTTTATTTCCCACTTGTCTTGTTTTACTTCCAGCTACAAGGTCAGGGAAGGGGGGGTTGTTTGTGTTCATGTCTTACTCCACTGCTTTAAAAAAGATAAAAGCAGAATTCTAAGGTCTGAATGTAACTATTCCCATAACCAAATCAGCTCTCATTTTTCTTTTTCATGAGCTAACCACACTAACCTCCTTCAGATTCATTCTGTAAGAGCTGCTTCCCTTCAGAGCTGTATTTGCAGGCTTGTCCTGTTCCAAACTCTCAATGTCATTTTGAAAGTACTTCAGAACCACAAAAACATCTACACTAATCTATGACGAATGTATCCACAAGACATGCAGAGGTAAAGATCACATCCTCGCTGCTATCCTCCTCTTACTCATTCAAAGTTTGGCTTGGCTGATACTACCTAAGGCATTCATGTTGATCCCCATGATCCCTTCCATCTCTTTAAAGCCACAAAGGGTGTATAGCCCAATGCTTTTAACATTGCATTAGCCATCTTTTGCTGTTACTTTGCTTTTAAGTATCCTAAAGCAAACTGTCTGAAGTGATCACGTATTACAGAATCTGTATTGCTTTGAATTACTGCCCAGCTTTACTTACACTTTAAAGAAACCAAACATAACAACTGTTTTTCTTTGTATGCTAAATACCTTGTCAGTTCTACGGAAATACGATTCTAATTCTACTGGAAACACTGTCATGCTGTAGTATTTCACAATTCAGTTTCTAGAGTGGAAAAAACCCGAATCACTCAAAAAGAAATCTGCAGTTTATAGCTAAACCACGTATTGGCAGATGAGCCAAAGCCTTTAGCATTGGAACCATCGTATATTTTAACAGTAAGAGCTATTAAAAGCAACCCTTAAAACATTGCCCAAGCCCACCAACCAGTTAGTAGCTATACTTATATTTTATCAGCATCAATATTAAAGTGGATATTGAATATACTTCGCTCAATTCATGGTAGTTCCTTTACCCTGGTCCTCTTTCTGGCAGATCCACCTCTGCTGACAAGGGGCTGTAAACAGGAATACTGACATCATAGCCTTGCCGGTAAGTCCATGTGGAAAAGCCTCCACCAGCCAGCAGAGCTCTGAAAAACACAAGAAAATGGCTTTAAACAGAGTATGTAGACCATTCAGACTCAGAGCATGATTTACTGATTGTCATTACCAGAACATCAGGAAGATGCATGCTCTGAGATAAGTTTTGCCCTCGTTTTTTGTCAGCAGTGTTTTTCATGCAGCTTTTTGGTCCACTCGAGTTTTCATGGACTAGGCTTACTGCCAGATTGCATCTAGTCATCAGTGGAATACTTACGATTGTGTATGATCACTCAGGAATGGACCATTTATTGAAATCATTGTGATAACTTTGCATTTTTGCAAGCTTATATGTCCCAAGCCAATTTTAATATAAAGAAATATACTGTCAATTATTTATACTAGTTAAAATACCCCTCGATGCCTGCACTAAAATAGGGTATAGCACAGCTCTCAAACTGTTAGAGACAAGCTGTATTCTAGACATAAGTTCAGGTACAATAACAGTTTCAGTGGCTCTGGAATTCTCAGGCTGGAAAAGCAAATGGAGTTATTTGCAACTGTATTTTCAAATGGATTACACAAACTAGCGAAAAATGCTATTAACAGAAAACATGACAATAAGAACTCTGCATGTTATGAAGCCAAATCCCAGCAGGAGAGGCTGCTTTGGTACGCTATGCACCAGAAAGCATGGGAATCACCCGAGACCGATAAACTAAGAGGTAATTCAACTTCCCAAAAGGATGACCCTGATTGTGGCTTTTCCTAGATGGGACAACCTTTTGCTACACAGAAGAGCTTTAAGGAACAGAAGAGAACAATGAGTACAGAAGAAAGCAATATAACATTCACAATGCCGGAAAAATGGCTAGTTACTATCTCCTATCCCAAATCAGGCTTTGAAACATGCTAGTAGAGGACATCAGCTTTCCAGTTGCTATATCATCTCCTGTGACCAGGTGGCATCACGAACACATCATCCTATTGCCAGAAGCTCAGATTCAGCTTCTTGAGTGAAACTTCTCAAAGAGCTGATCAAACTTTCAGTCCTTTGTCACCAAACAGCAGGGTGTGAGACACTTCAAATTGCCCCAGGGAGACTGGGTCTGCTTAAGGTAACATCAAAGTAGTTTGGGGAAAAGTAGTTCTCCAAATCATTTCTCTCCTTCTCTGTGGAAAGAAGCAGAACACAAAAACACCACTACAGTAGGCACACTGACAATCCATCAGCTGATATTCTTGTGTTTGGGTATCACTGAATGAAATTCTTAGTCTGGTGTTTGGAGAAGCAGTTTTTCTACAGCTGTTACACAACAAGTTATCATTATACCTAATTATAATCCAATACCTATACTTTTTTCCCATTGGAACATCAACACCGGTATGTTCTGTCTGCTCTAACGCCCATCAGATGTCTCATGGGATACTTCACTTCCTGCTCTGACCTGCAGCACAGTTATCAGCGTGCAAACACTACAAGCACACTTTGCCATAAACGTGACTTCACCCACATAGTCAAGCAAGCAGTCCTAAGTGTCATTAAGAAGCTCTTTGAAAATCCCAGGCTCTGGATTAAAGGATCTGGATTAGAGATGCATTTCAGCCTGATGACAACTACAAAATCAGAACAACTTGCCCTTTATTACTCTTCATTCAGAACTCAAACTATAGGAGCAACAGAAATCAACTTGAGAACGAGATGATAAATCAACTATGTTGCTGAGTGAGAATTTATGTTCCAAATCAAGTGATTATTTTGGATTCCTTCCCAATGTCCCTTTGGGTGACATGTACAATGCAGCTATAACTAGCTCTCACCCTTGAAGCCACATGTTCCATGTCTTATCCACATTAACTCAGTTATAAGCAGGGAGAAAAAACTGGCTTGGGTGTTGCTGGTCTTGTACTTCATATCCCCCTCTTCCTTTTTTAATCCCCCCTAATTGGGAAACTACAACCAGATTGTTTTAATTGGATCCGGTGAAAACATGACAGCACCTCATCAGCCTTGAGAAAGCAGGTGTGTGTCATGCAGACTTTTACCTAAATAAACCCACAGGGAACCAACACCAGTTAAATAACTCCACTCAGATTTTCACTGTACAGCGCAGTAAGAGAGCAGAGATATTAACTCCTAATGTGCTCAAGACAAATAACCTTTAAATTGCACTGATCAGAGAGAAATAAGCCTGGTCCTGAGCAGCTTTTTGCCACTTTTCAGGTATTGATCCTTCTTTCTCACTCTGCAGGAAGTGTCCCAACTGGCCTATGCAGTGAATGTTGCTGCCCAGCTGCCATCATCATGAGCTTTCCGCCAAACTTCACAAGTCACTGAAACCCAATTCATCAAGTGAAGCAGAACAAAAACTTATCTTCGTTCATATGTTCAATTCTACAGCGACCAAGTGGCTTTGCAAAAGAAATCCTTCCATCCTCATAATTGTACCAAATTCAATAGTACTTATTAACAAATAATAAAGAGCTTATTTTTTAAGTTTTATGGCAGGAGATTACATATGTTATGGCACCTAATAGCAGCAACACAGCTTCCATGCCCACAAGGCAGATTTCCATCTTTGAAATTATGGAATGAAACGCTTTTACACTGTCTTTGGAAATCGGATTTAAAGATTTCATAAACAACCCCTCAGTGAGGTAATTTTTTAGCTAAAGACTTTTCCAGATATAAAAATATAATTGAATTCCCCTTTGTGTATAAGGTCTTATTTTACCTGGAATTAATATTCTGCAGCAAATCAACAGAACACAACCCTATCAAACCTCACAATTCACTACTGTTCAGCTATGTATGACCTTTGATATGTGCCAAATAGGGAAGGAAGGCCATGCTCCCTATGCAAACTTCACAAATGTTACCTGTGTATTTCATGAGTGATGCACAAAATCCCACAAATCCAATCTGTCTGGAATTGTACTGGTGCAGTTCAGACCAGCCATTCAAAACCAAGTGAACTTTGCCAATGTACCTTCATCTTGGCCTGTAGCCTCTTACCCTGTGATGCTACACCACTTTGTTAACTACCCATTCTGCAAGTGTAGACATTCCCAAATTAAAACACACACACAGGTTGCTTGTTCTGTTAGACATGAACTAAGAACTCCAGAGTTCTCCAAAATCATATCATAACTCATACACCATCAGTTTCCTGTAGTACAGGTTCTGTACTATACTGAATACAACCTAACTGTTGGCTGTCTACAAAAAGGAGTTTCCACCTTTTCTCCATCCCAAGCACTGCTATTGCCTCTCTTATGTGTTATAGCTAGTGATCATACAGCTGCAGGGTGAGTCAGTTTGGCAAGCTATGACAACAGCTGTATGCCAAAGATTTGGGTGTTTTATTCCAATTACTTTACTTTCCATGTTAGCACAACAAACTCTTAGAACAAACACCTACCAAAATAATGCACTTCCTGCATACTAAGCCAAGTCACATAAGATCAAATATGAATGGACATTTGACATAGAAAAAGAAGTTAAAAAAAACCCAGCAGTTGTACAGTGTTAGAACTACTGCATCCAGTTAATGAATCTGTTTCTTCAATAGACACACACATCTGCAAATGCACAGTCCCAGAGCTGTCTATTCCAATAAACAGAGCATCATCAAATGAAAATTCCCCTTAAGAAGTATAAATCTTAAGATAACACATCCAAGTATTTACTAACAGATTAACAGGTTTGGTTATGTAGGAATGATGCTTCACTGCCCTCTTCAGGCTGAACCATAAGAAAGTAACATATTTTATGTAGAGAAGTAAAAACCTAAAGCCTTCCTTCACAGTCAGTGACGTAATTACAATGAGTAAACTTACTCTTTGAACATATCCTGAAAAAATATGTTCTATTCTGGCACTGAAGGATGTTTTAAATCACCTCTGGTGCGAAGAAAACAAGATATACTCCATACACAATCATCTTAGCAAAGATCCCACATGTCAGGCAAGATCTTGTTGACATTTGGCAGAAGAAAGTTAACCTTGACCTTCAAGAGAGGGACAGGTTACATGGGACCTAACACAGCAGAACTAAGCACATACAGACTAATCCAGTAGAAACATTCAGTAATGGTATCTAAGCTAAATACGTTTGTCTTACTGTTATTCCAGTTTTCTTTGTCTTACAACCTCCTCTCCTCTTCCAAAAGGAAACTATTCTGCAAGTGCAAATTGAGCTCAGGATTCATGCCTTTTAAGCTTTTGGCAAATATTTTCATAACACTCTTGCCAGAGAATAACTAAGAGCATTTGTTCGATTACTAACACAGTGTAGTTGTTAAGACAACAAAAACAACTGAAATTCACCATAGTTACATGAAGTAGAGCAGCTACTTTAAAAAGCTCTTGAATTCTTGTATCAGAAAGCTGCAGTTACAGTCATTTTTTGACTTCTAATTTGCATCAAAAGGGACATTCTGTAAAGCATTCAGCTTTAGTAGCACACAATATACATGTCTAACCTCAAGATTCTCCATCCTTGCAGCAAGCCCAACAGTTAAGAGTAAATGCTGTCAGCCATATCACATATAAAATTAAGGATAGGTCTAAACTGACAGATTTCAGGAGCAAACATTTGTCCCACAGAAGACAAGGACTTCTTTACTCCCCTTTTTTGAGAAGGGAGGAAGTCATATTCCAGCTTTGTAAAGGTTAAGGAGCACATCCTTTGCAACCAGGCGCACTTCTGAGCTTCAGCTTCTGTATTCCTGTTTCTTCACTGGTATTTAAACCCAGATCTGTGCATTCAAACACAGCAAAACTCATACCTATCTCTAGGAACATCTAGGGCAGTGTTATAATCTGGTGGCCCTCCAGGCAGCATATTGAAGAGCAAGTGGTTTGTGCCTCGATCCCACCTAAAGCAAAAGAAGAAACAGACAGCAATTAGAAAGGTATTCTCCATATACAGATGGAAAGTTCTGTCAAAGCCTACCTCTGGCATTGACTCACTGCATCCTCCCCTCCTGCGTTAACCTCAGCTTTCTCCACTTTATGTTCTTTAAATTCACACACTGAAGTTTCAGGAAATACCTGGATAACTGCGCCAAAGCCTGAGCTGTCTCCTTGATACGGAGTGCGTTCTGATTAAGGACATCTATGGATGGCACAAAAAGGCAGGCGCGGTTCACATCATCAGTGTAGAACTCACTGTCAGAGATGGCAGTCAGCAGCTCATTGTATTCCCTGGAAATGGTGTTGCTCACCGAGGTTCCGTATTCATCCACATACTTCTTCAGTGAGTAGATGTATACCTTGATTTTGTTTTTGGGATTGAAGCCACAGCGATAGACATCGAAGCAGGTATGCATCCTGCAGCTGAGGTCTCCCCGCTCAGGAATGGGGCTGTCAGCAGGAAGCTTGACCACAGGCACATCATGGACACTGCGTTTTTCAACAGTCCAGTCATTGGATGACTCAATGGAGTGAGGCCAGAACTGGAATATTCCTGTGGCAATTAGGCCAAGCAGAACTATGGAGAACAGAGTGATGTAGTAGATGCGATGCTTGGTTTTCATCCTTGGGATGAGGGCTGGACCCCGGGTGTTGTATTTGGCTGACGCACACATAATGGAATCAACTATCTCTTGTCTCTACAAAACAGAAAGAGAGAGCTTTTAGGATCTTCAGATGCTCACATGTCTCTCTGGAACATAAGATGTCAACTAGGGCTGCTACCTGTTAAGGACAACAGGAGGCTGATGTGCTGCGCCTGGCTGTAATGGAGTGATGTTGGCCAGTTAACAAGCACAAACATGGCTTGGGCAGTGAGGGGAGGAAGAAATCCCAGACACTATGGAAGTGGTAAGTCCTTGCAGGTACCACCTACATCTAGATGAATTCATGGCGAATACCAATAAAACAATAAACTGGTCATCTAAACCTGATATCACACAAAGGGCTTATAATGGGGCATCACAGAGAACTTAGAATCAGGATGCTGCTCCCAGTGTAAAATTGCTTTCAAAATGAATTTTACAGGAGCCCCACCATAACCAGCTAGACTGATTCTAGTTTTCTGCCAAGAAAAGGCAATTTTTCACCTTTTACACACAGAGTTGTGGTTCAAGCAAGAGGCAATTCATATTACAGACTGAATTCACATTACAGACTGCAATTCACATACAGACTGAAGAATCAGCTACTTGTTGCATGCAAAAACTTGTTTAGGTTTTCAGCTAAAGCTTCCATACTAAATAAATCCAACCTGAACTCTCCATAGTGGGCACTTTTTAAATGGAGTAAGCATGTTTATTTTGAATAAGAATGTGGATGGTATAATTATGTGTTTTCCTTTTGGACAAATGGGACATTTTCTTCCTTTGTGATAAAGAAAGAAATTCTGACAGTCAACTGTGCAGTAGACAACAAATATGAGTAAAAGAAGAATTAATAAAGCATTAAATGATCTCTGTAATGCACTGGGTTATGGTTATTGGCAGTGCCTAACAAAAGACTGCTTGGGTTGGGTGGCTAACACATGAAATAACTGCACTTACAGCAGCACAAAAATAATCTCAAATGCTAACAGATATTCCACTTTTAACAGTTGCTTTCATCAATTTATATTCACATTCTGATTCTGGAGACAGTTTTTAAAACCTACTGTACAGGACTATACACTTATGATGCTGCTAGCACGACACATATCAGGATCATAGAATCACAGACTGGTCTGTGCTGGAAAGGACCTTACAGCTCATCCAGTTCCAACCCCTGCCATGGGCAGGGACACCTTCCACTAGAGCAGCTTGCTCCAAGCCCCTGTGTCCA
>WYDI02016249.1:0-33529 GCA_009867235.2 Psittacus erithacus
ATTCCAGTGCCTCACCACCCTTACAGTAAAGAACTTCTTCCTTATATCCAATCTAAACTTCCCCTGTTTAAGTTTAACTCATTGCCCCTTGTCCTATCACTACAGTCCCTAATGAATAGTCCATGCCCAGCATCCCTATAGCCACCTTTCAGATACTGGAAGGCTGTTATGAAAATCATGGCAGTTTGTACATATCCTGCTCTGTATTAAAACTACCATATTTTCATAGAATCCCAGAATGGTTTGGGTTGGAAACAACCTTAAGAACATCCAGTTCCAGCCTCCTGGCATGGGCAGAGACATCTGACATTAGACCATGTAACCCAAGGCTCTGTACAACCTGGCCTTGCACACTGTGAGGGATGGAGCACTCACAACTTCCTTGGGCAACCGATTCCAGTGCCTCACCACCCTCATAACCTGAGCTTCCCTTTTCAGCTTAAACCCAGTCCCCTTTGTCCTATGACTACAGTCCCTAGTGATACATTACAAAAGTAAAAGGAAGATCAGAGTGCTGGGCACAATGGGCCCTAAAGAGCAATGGATTTAATGTTGTTGTGTAATTAACATCAAGAGCAATTCACTGTGAATAATATGAAAATAAATTTCTCCCTCCAAGTTCTGGCTTGGAGGTGTTTTTTTTGATGTTACACTATAAAAAATGAGCAAAACTTATTGTCAGTCATTAAATTAGCGTGGGTTTTTTTCTGCCCCCAAGACTGGGTGGGTTTGGTAGCTAATGCCACACGTAAATGGACATAATAAACAGGTGTAGCTGCCTTGTTTCATTATTTGTTTCAGATGGGTTTTTAATAGCTGGTGAGGTTGCGACATGATAATATTTTATGCTATGGGAGATGGCGCAGGAAAAGCAATAACGCACAAGATCCTCAATATGGCCATTTGAACTGGCAGTTCTTTGTTGAAAGTGTCATTAAAGGCTGAGCTGTATTTAATACTTTAGTAGAAGTGTGTCAAAGATATGACAATGAACTGTTAGTGTTGTAAATGGGATTTTGCACTCTTCTTTCTTCCAGGAATTCATCCAGCTTGTACAGAAAATGTTCTCAGCAAATAAAAGCCTAGCCAACAGTTTCTCCAGGATGCTGCTGTTGTTAATTAAATTGGCCCTTGTATTGTCCTCTGCAAACTTACCCTTTCATACTCTTGTAAACAAATCTCAGATTCATTCTCTGACATATTACCGTGAGGTAAATCTGGAGCAACTTCAGTGATCTCCAGGGGTTAGAGCCTCTACTCACTGAAAGTCCAGGGTAAATTCACTGCAGTCATTTGTATTACATCAAGTTCATACTGCTATAAATGAAAATAAATTTGGTATTAAAATTTATATCAATAGTAGAAGTAATATGAAGGATGTCCCTTCAGCCGTCATCCAAATGTCATAGAATGGTTTAGGTTGGAGGGGATCTTAAAGATCTTCTACGTTCAACCCTCCTGCCATGGTACGTAGCACCTTCTTTTAAAGTACTCTGTTCAATGGACAGAAAGCATTTAATTCACTTTAAACATGCCAAAGAGGTCACAGAAAATCTGTCATACAGTTTAAGTACAGAGAGCAGAGAAAAACCCGCACATTTCATTTTTATAGGTATAATCATTGATTCTTCCCGGCACCGCTAATTCTGTCTCATTGACAAGTGGAACAAAAATCTGTGGTTAATTCCTGCTTATGCGTTGTGTGGATTTAATCATATATGTAGCCACGCTTTCAGAGGGACTTTGCAGATACCATCATTAATCAGAAGTTGCTGTAAAATATTACACAGAATATGTATGTTTGGGGAAAGGAAAAAAGTTGATCTGGGATGTTTTCGCAGGCAAATATTGATATTTGTGTGTATATATAAATTTAAATATAAATAATTGCAGAGTTCCTGGAGGCAGCTTCTCATGCAAACATCTAAAAAAGATAAAATTTAAGGTAACTTTATACATTCGGAATTATTCAGTGATTTCATCTGGAAAACACCTTAAGATTGGTGGAGTCCAGTCTGACTTCAGAACTAGATCAGGCTGCTCAAGAGCTTTTTCAGCTATGTTCTGAATATCTTCAAGCATGGAATTTCACAATTCCGCTTGTTGTATTTTGCAGCGCTTGGCTATCATCATGGTAAAGAAGTTTTTCTTTATATTTGCGTTGTACTTCCTGTATTCCACCTTGCATCTTATCCTGTCTTTGCATGCCATAGAATCACAGAATGTTTTGGGTTGGAAGGGACCTTCAGATCATCAAGTTCCGACACCCCTGCCATGGGCAGGGACACCTCACACTAAACCATGGCACCCAAGGCTCTGTTCGACCTGGCCTTGAACACTACCAGGGATGGAGCATTCACAGCTTCCTTGGGCAACCCATTCCAGTGCCTCATCATCCTTACAGTAAAGAACTTCTGCCTTATATCTAATTTAAACTTCCCCTGTTTAAGTCTGAACCCATTATCCCTTGTACTATCACTACAGTCCCTAATGAAGAGTCCCTCTCCAGCATCCTTATAAGCCCCCTGCAGATACTGGAAGGCTGCTCTGAGGTCTGCACACAGCCTTCTCTTGTCTATAAGCGTATATTTGCTAGGTGAAGATGGCAATGCAATCTCTTCTAAAGTCACAGAATCAGAGAATAATTTAAGTTGGAGGGCTTCTGGTCCAACTATCTGCTCAAAGCAGGTCTAATTAGGTCAGGTTGCTCAGGACTCTAGTGAAGTCTTGAACACACCCAAAGGCAAAGGTTTTGCAGCCTTCCTGAAAATCCTGCTCCAGTATTTAACTACCCTCCAATTAAAACACAGGAAAAAAATAAATCCTTGAAGAGATCCCTCTGATCATGTTAAGTTAGCTGAGTTACACACTTACGTGTTTCGACTCTGTTAAGAAGCATTTTTTTTCTCCCCTTCTCATTTAAGGTAAATGCAGTAAGTATCTGAGTCTAAACAATGTGAATTTCTCTCCTAAACCTGAAAAGCACATCTTGACTGCATGAAATTGAACTGTTCAGTGCAACCAGCATTTCTCCTTAGATCCATAGTGTGATTCTTTTAGAAGTGCTAAATGCTCCATCCCTGGTAGTGTTCAAGGCCAGGTTGGACAGAGCCTTGGCTGACATGGTCTAGTGTGAAGTGTTCCTGCCCATGGCAGAGGGGGTTGGAACCGGGTGATCTTTAAGATCCTTTCCAACCCAAACCATTCTGTGATTCTATAATTCTATTGTTGGCCACAAAATTGTGTTAATTTCCATTTACGGATAATATAATTTGCAATGTTTAATGATAAAAACAAGCAAAAAAATATGATGGATCTCTAATTAAACAAGCATCTTAATATTATGATAATAAAAATGTTTCAAATACTGATGCAAATATGTAACATACATGCATGCGTGTATGAGATTTCTGCCTGCCCATGTGCAGAACTGCACAAAGTGCCCAGAGAGTAAAAATGAGGCCCTCAGTATCAGGAAAGGCATTTTTATAAAGGTAATAATGTAGTTATCACCATGTCATGTAGTGCAATTGATAGCAGTATTCAAAATTAATGGACTTTGTAGTGCAGTGGATTAATGCACTCTGTGTACATTGTATAAATCTTCCAGGCTGGAATTTTATCTGGAATCCAGAACTAGAATGAATATAAATGGCAGAGGAAGATTTTTTAGACTCCAGGCTGGACTGAAAATGGTGCAGGATTTTATAAGCTGACATTTTTCATAAATAAAATTTATTAGCAGAGCAGGTTTGTCTAGAATTCCGCAGCGTGTCCTAAGAAAATGCACATAAATGGCTAATAGAGTTTTCATGTTTCTCTCATTAGTCTCAGCTAATAAGTTCTTCTGTGTGTTTTATGAAATGCGATGCTGACTGGTTAGAAGTCTGTAGTTTCAAAGGGAATGTCCTTTAAAATGCAGATTGTATTGTTTCTTTCTGTGCTAGAGTCAATTGTCCCTTGCTATTGAAGACTGGAAATGTATGAACTAAATTCTGGTCTCAGAAAACCATGTTATTCATAACAAATACTTTAATAATTATGTCACTCATATAGTTTTAAGAGAATCAGAATCCACCATCACATTTCAATTAATGCTATGGAAAACAGTGCAATTTACAGAAGAAATAGTTCCTGTAAGTAATAAAGTAATATTGGTACTTTTTTCTGTAGCATAATCTCATAGTATCAATTTATTCTCATAAATTTGAAGACTTCCAAAAAACAGTGATTCTGAAACTTCTGCCCCAAATAGTATGGAATATGTATCTATTTTCACTAGGCTCATTACTCAACATACTTAAGCACTTAGAGAGGTGGTAGTCTTCATTAATGTCAAAACCACTATCCATTATAATGAGTTATTTCAGCTTCCCACCTGTGCCCTGGAAATGGCCTTCTCTTCAGTACCCTGGAGCAAAGCCAGTTATACCTGCTTTCTCTGCCAGCTAGGATTTTCCTTACAGAAGGAGAATTCCCAGGAGTTTTACTAGCTCAGCATTAAGATAACAGGTCAATGCAAAGGAGCTATACCGAGACTCAGTGGTTTAGATCAAAATAGCTTGT
Organism: Psittacus erithacus; assembly: GCA_009867235.2. Lineage (NCBI taxonomy): Eukaryota > Metazoa > Chordata > Aves > Psittaciformes > Psittacidae > Psittacus > Psittacus erithacus. The sequence continues at coordinate 4,567 of WYDI02016249.1, forward strand.
ATCCCATCACATTATACGATATTCAATCTTACTTGCAAATTGCCTTCTCAGTATTTTACATGCCAGGATGCTATACTTCACTTTTTGTCAACTAACATCCCCGAGTCCTTCTTCTCAGGGCTGCTCTCAGTCCATTCTTCTCCCAGCCTGTAGTTGTTCTTGGGATTGCCTGATGCAGGTGCAACTTGGCCTTTTTGAACCAAATCAGCCTGAATTCCTGGGCTTTTTTGCCCTTCAGAACATTTTCCTATGGGATCTTGCCTAACAGTTGACTGAAAAACAGCAGTTTGATCTCCTGAAGTCCGAAATGTCTACATTTTGCTACTCACTTTTTAAAGTTCTCTCAGCATTTCAAATGCTATGATCTCAAGGTCACTGCAGCCAACTGTCACATCCCTGAATATTATTGCATTCATTACATTACATCCCTGAATCAGTATTACATTCATGAGTAGCAGGTCCAGATCCCAATTATTTCTTATGCTACATGCGGTTTTCTGCAATCAAAGCTGCTGCTGAGCCCTGCTGTGTGACCCTCCTAGCAAATATGGTTAAAGTCTTCCATAAGAACCAAGAGTAGTGATCAGGATATTTAAGGAGGCTTCATTCATTATCTCTTTTTGATTAGACGGTTTATAGCAGATGCATGACACAGCTTCCTTTCTTCTTGTGACCTCCCCTCTAATCCTGACCCAAAAGTTCTCAATCAGCTTTATCACCCTTGCAGAACTCGATGTGTTCTACCCATGCACACGCTGTCCATCCAGGCATGTTCCACATGGGCGTCCATCCTTGTATCCATCCACCACCACACTCCAGTTTTACAGGTTATCCTGCCATTGGCTCCATTGTTGTGCAGTTATACACAAACTTACAAGAAAAACATTCTATCTTATTTCCCCTGCATATGTTGATGTGCTTTTGGGATGGACCTAGAAGTTCTTAAAGGTCATTTTGTTTGTCCAAATTACCAGATTATTGTCATATAATGCTCTGGTGATAAATATGTATTGTATTTTCACCTAATTTCCACTTGTTTTCATGACTTAAATAATTCTCTCCATAAGAATACTTTCTTCAGAAGCTGGAGTTAAGGGCCTTTAGTTATATAGGTAACTTCTGTTCTCTTAACTTATGCTATTAAACTTGTTATTTTCTGTCATATGGTACCTTTGTGTCCTGAAAAGTTTGTTATAATCCTTGTGCCTGGATTACACTGCCATATGAAGGAGTCATATGGCGTCACAATCTGGGAACTGGATGGAGACCACTGGATCATGTCACATAGCTTGAATACCAACTTCTAGTCACACGTAACATAAAAGCGAAAAGACCTAATCTGCTCTCAATACTTTAGGCCATAAAGTTTGTTCTGAGTATTGCTTTACATCCAGGTTCTTAGCTGACAGAAGTGAAATTTGTGTGCAAGTAATGGAAATTATTCAGATGCATTATATTTGCTTTCTGTGGTCCCTTTTCTAATGTTACTGTATTAGTGATATATAGATCTATCACAACACGTGCTACAGTGCCCTGAATTTCGAGACTTAAAAGAAAGATGAATCTAGACATTAGCGTTCTCGTGGGCTTGGCCATCAATATTTCAGCTTAGGTAAACAGGAGCTTTGCCTAATTTATTGGTTCTCATTATATCTGGCATGTAGAAGTTGAATTCCCCTCTGCCTGGAAATTTCCCCATCTGCCTGGAAAATGACCTTTTCTGCTCTGCAAATCAGTCTAGCAGAAGGGACAGAGCTGATTAATATCATAGAAAAATTACTTGTCATGATTTTGACCCATTTTTCAAATTAGTTAACATTTGCTTCCTTTCTCATGTTTCATGCGTAATTCATTTGGGTTCTCACTATACTTCTGCTGTGCTTCTGGAGTGAGGCTGTTTTGTATAGTCACTCTTAAGAGCAATAGTAACACAACATTTGTCAAAGTGTCATGGTGAACAATGAAACCCCATTATATGTCAGTCAGAGAGTTGAATGAAAAGTGATGCTACATCTAGGCAATTGTATACCTAAATCATGGAAGGTGAAAGATGGAAAACAAGTTTTCATTGCTTTGATTATATTTTGGTTTGATTTGTTCTTTGAAAGCTCTCACATAAGTCAGTGTTAATATTCTTGGTCTTGATCCTTCTCTGCTGGAGTTAGTGGGAATTTCATCAGTGATTTCACTGGGAACAGAAATAAAGTCCAAGCGAATGAAATTACTCAGGTGTAAGAGTTTGCAAGATAAGATCCTCTAGGTAGAGGCTGTCAGTTCTTTTCGCACTGCACAGCACTGAAGATATTCTTCATGTTAGACCAAAAAGAATTGAACACCGCATGCCATATGACATTGCTATACTGCAGTCCCTCCAGAATAAGAGGTCATTACTCAGGTAGGAAAAATGGGCAGTATGAACAGTTCAGGTTGACTATTCAAGTGTACATTAGACGTTATAATTTCTAATACCACAAAAGATACTGAACATTTGCGCCTTACCTTTGGACAAATGGCTTTTTCTGTGACTCCTTCCTTTTCACCTTTTCTAACTACTATATGACTTTTTCTTATGGATGGTATTCTTTGCTACTTTGCTTCTGCACCAGTCCTGAGGAGAAGTAAAAACAATTTCATCCATGTATTGATTATATCCTAAGTATTCAAACTCCATGCACAAGCACCTCTTTTCCCAAAGTTAAAGTTTATTCACATCCCATCAAATCCAGCTCTTCAGCAGAAGAATGGGCAGAATCAAATGTTCATCATCAACATACAACATTCAACAGCAAAGTAGGCAATATAAACTGGACTTTCTTAACTGAGAATATACTCATCCTGGAATGAAGAAGAGAAGAAGCATCTTTCCCTAGAGCACAAGTTACTTCTATGGGTGTGGGACAATCAAGGCTTCCCAGTGGTATGAACTGTTTGCATATAGCAGTTTCAGTAGAAAAGTTTTATGTGATCAAATACACTAAAAAACCCAGGAGTTAATCCAAGGATGACAATGTAAAAACAAGCATAAGCTTTACCATGTCGCTATACAGCCACACTGTCAGTCATTGTCAAAATTATCGAGCGTAGCAGCATATCACATCTTTTCCTGTCAAAATGTTCCCTCTGACAAAGGTCAGTGCCTTCATGACATAAATCTGTTATCCTATTATTGTCATAAGTATCATGAGATGAAAGGAGTTGAGTCAAATGTTTGGAACAGATAGAGTAAATGCAACTTAATTCAGGAAAAGGCCATATTTCCCTTTTCCCTTTTTCAGGCTGCCAGCCATCAGCATGAGCGTTCCCTCTCACAATCTGTTTATTTTCCAGTGAGCAATAGCTTTTTACTGGCCTGGAAAATGACTATCCCATTATTAGGAAAGTGCATTCATGGGGTCAAGTGCCTTTTGAATAGTTAAGTACGTTGTGTCCTTTGAATAGGCCAGACAACTTCAGATGAAACCTTTAAAACTATGGCCAATCTGTTGGAAAATTAAAAATATAGTAAATCCAGCGCTGAAATCAGGCATATTTATGAGCTACTCAAATATACAGCCACTTAAAATAGTTTATTACTTAGTGGAATTTATGAGGGGTATTTTTTCCCAAGAACCAACATCTCCAATAAGTCATGTACATTTGCGATAGATGGAGAAGAAAGGAAATTAACAACATAAGGCATAAATTATGTCAAATCACACACAGCAGTGTTTTGTTTCACATATATTTGAAAATATCTCAAATCATCATAAAAGCTATGAGCATGATTCTCTTCCTAGTAACATCAAGGTGAACTGGGAGTAAAGCAATTGAAACCAATAAATGCATTTGAATGAAAAGCTATGGCAAATACTAGGGTTATCGAGCTTGCTGGTTATAAACCTATGTTGGCTAAAACACATATAAACATTCATTAGCATGAGTCAGGAAGTGGAAATGATAGCAAGTTTTCTGGATGGGACTACCCTGTTTCTTGCAAACAACAGGAATCATAGAATAGTAGAATAGTCAGTGTTGGAAGGGACCTTAAGATCATCCAGTTCCAACCCCCTGCCATGGGCAGGGACACCTCAAACTAGACCATGTCACCTAATGCTCTGTCCAACCTCTTATTGAAAGCTGCCAGTGATGGAGCATTTGCCAGTTCTCTGGGCAACCTCTCCCAGCACGTCACCACCCTCACAGTAAAGAACTTCTTCCCTATATCTAGCCAGAACTTCTTCCCTATATCTAGCCTAAACTTCCCCTGTTTAAGGTTGAAGCGTTACCCCTTTTCCCATCACTAAATAAGACTGAACTAAGTTTGCTGCCTCCTAAAGCTGATTCATAAAGTGTATTCATTTGATCCATGTGAAACCAGAATTTACTTTGACATAATCATTAAAATGTTATACCCATGCTAAAAATGAACTTAAGGAAATGGGGGAGGATAGTGATCTGGAATTTACACACCAATGTAAATTGTAAATTCTAGTGTTGAGTTGGAAGAATCTGATTATTCAGCCACAGAATACAGAATTGCAGTGTTGGAGGACTGATTGGACTGTTTTTCATCTCTTACTGGTTAAATCTGTGACCTACACTAAATTACTTTTTTATGTTGAAAATCAAACAAAAGCATCGCAGATTTCATATACACAGCACCTGCTGAGCCCTCCTGAGTGAATGGCCTTCAGGATTTACAATTCTAATAACAGGAATCTTAAAAAGGAATGATAGAAAAAGTGTATTGCTTGCTCGTTTGTTTGACAGCCCCTTATCTTCCTTTAGAAGCTGAAAATGGAAAAACCCTGAAACTGAAAAGCAAAACAAAAAATGCAGCCAGCCTTAGATAAAATAGAGAAAACATGGTCAATCCCATCTTTATTCCCTAGAGAAACGTGTTTAGAGCTTAATTCCCATCCACATCTGTTTCAGATATGTCAGTTGTGGTCTTGTCTCCTCCTCCTCCTGCAGTTAATATAACTGGAGAAACTTTTCTGGTGAATGTACTTTCCCCACAACTTCCTTCCTCAGGCTATTTTATGGGTTCCAGTTGTAGCTTTAACATCTTTGTTGCTCATGTTCCCTTTAATTACTGTTTCTCCATGGTATAGCTGCAGAAATCAATGCGTTAGCATGCTTAACACACTGTAAGCGACAAGCAGGCATCACGACTTGTATGGGGTGGTAAAGGGTGACATCAGAAACCTTTTGTCTGGGGTCTTCAACTTTGTAAGAAGATGCTAGAAGGGTATTTCTGAATTATGCAATTAAAGGGGGAGTAAAGGGGGAAGCAGGTACTTGAATCTGTCTCTGGACAGTAAATCTAAGGAGGTCAAGATTGGAGTTTGTTCTTAGCTACTGGTTACCAGGAAAAACATGTTATAAAAGGGTCTTGAAATAGGTGCTGTAACTTAGGTGCTTACTCTAATAAATGGGGCAAGAAGTACAATATAGTTTGCTTTTATGGACTCATGCTCTCAGTCTCTTAGGATGTATATGTGAAATTAAACTGAAGGTTAAGAAGTGATAATTCAACTTCTTACTTTTAGGCTTTTTTATCCATCGAACAACAATCAGTGATACATGTCTGAATCGTTAACAACAAACCTAGTACTAGTAGTATAAGAACCTCAAAATGGGTTCTTACAATACTACTTCTGGTGATTTCATCATAGAAACATAGAGGCCAAGGTATCTGAGTGAGAAGTTCTCCTATCAGAGCTGACAGAATTTGTCAGAGAGCAGGGGCAAGGCTTAAAGCACATTGATTTTTACTTTTGTCTGAAGTCAGACATGAAGCCTCTATCCTAACTGTTCTGATGGTCATGTCTGGTTTCAGACATATTTTGTAGCAATCAGTTTTGCAAGCTTAACAAGAAGCTTATGAAGAAGTAAGTTTCTGAAGTTTTACGTTTTCTTCCCTTCAATTTTATTCAGTTTCTCCTTCCTCTTATATCATGACTGAAACCTGAGTAGTAATGGCAACAAGTTGATCTTTCATCACTCATGGAGTTATATGCCTTTATTTTTTACTGATTGTGTTAAAATTGCATGAAGTACAGTAAGATGATTATTTTTAGTACTTTTAACTTAATATTTGTATTTTAGCCTCTAAAATCTGAAGTTTTTAGGTTCATTAGTCTCAGGCCCTCGTTAATATGAAAATAAAATGATGAATGATGAAAAAAGCCATGGAACAACAGCAAAATCTAGAAATCCAGAGAGAAGGATAAGCTATTGTCTTGAAATCAGTTGTCCTATTACTCACATCTTAAAAGATAACACCAGAAAGCATTTCAATCATTATTAATTTCCTCTGTCATTTCTGATGCCATATATATGCAGGATTCATGTGGAGATCAGACTTGGGACAAGAAAATTAATATTAGCAGGAAACATGTGAAAATACTCATCTAAAGTTGGGGCTAAGCAAAGGATGGGGAGGAAGATGTGTATCTTGATATATTGCTGGCATGCAACGTTCTCACCAGACCGGCTATTTTCATACATTCCACAATCATAGTTTCGATCACAGTCTTTATTTATAGCTATATACACCTTCTTCTCTTTTTCTTCTTAGGAAGTTGGCTTGATTTTCATAGGATTTGCTCAGACATCCTGCTGGCTTTATTGAGGTAAGAGTACTAGATGTGGACAATGTATGTTTTAGAAACATCTGTCATCAAATTTGATGTAAAAATGAGTATAAAATCAACTAAGAATTTGTTGTTTATGGATGACATAAGAGACATTGTTGTGTGAGAGAGGTTGTGTGAGAGTAAAAAATATCAAATGAAAGGAGTAGATAAAGCTATTAGTGTGATACAAGCAGGTGAGCTGGTTTTGGAGGTTATGGTGCAGTTTATGTGTGCCAGATAATGGCTCCTGTACCAAGCAGCAGGGTACTCTGTCTACTCTGTGCACCTGCCAACTATGAGATAGGGAAAGATGGGGTTTCCATATCCACTACCCATTTGTATGTCGATTGCTGCTCCATTCCCATTGTACTGTCCAGACTGTCAGCACTGTCAGGCCATGCAGGTGTGAAAAAAATGCTCAGCTGATGAGTTCAATGGTAAAAAAAGAAAAAAAGTGGAAAACAATACTTTTGCTTCTTTCTCTCCTTAAAAACACCATCTCTCTCATCTTACCTATTAATCTTGATATGGTTTTGGTTGTAACTTAAGTGCTAGAATCCTTTTGACATGCATATGGATTTGTCTCAGGTTCCTTTGGAAATTATCACCCTAAACTTCTGTTAGTTTTGCCATCTCCTGTATGGGGAAATCTTTGTAATGCTTTGGCAGGCTTGCACCATGGTCTGGTGTATGTTGACTTGGACAATCTACCCATCTTTTCTGATAGACACTATTGGTATAATACCCATATCGGCTAATTTGAAAGACATATGGTGTCTTACGTGCAGCGTTTTCACTAGTGGCTGGATTAAAGATGGCATTAAATATTTCCAAACATGAAAGGAGATAAATGGTCAAAATGTTCAAGCTCTCTCATTGAAATATAAAAGCCAAAGTTCCATCTCAATGACTGTAATTACCAGCATGTAGTTTGATATCCCACGAATGAAATGGCTGGGCCAAGAAAGATGCTGATTAGTAGAAGTCAGTGGAGTATTTTGCAGTGAAACAAGACAGGCTTCCACTCTTTTACACAGACCTGCATGAATGTAGTGAGAAGGGGACTACTATAATTTGCTTACTTGTTAATTGCTTTTACTAATTTCTGTTATTTCATGGTTGTATTGAAATAATTTTGAAGTCTTCAACCAGGCTGAAGTCAATGTAAGAATTTCACACAAGCTGCAGCGTGTTGTATAAATGCAGTCCTTTCCTGCAGAAAGCTGCTACTGCCATTCCAAGGAGTCAGGAAGAGGGGTTGAGTAGATTACCCCTTACAATACAAAAGAAATCAAAGAGAAAGAGGAGACCGGTTTAAACATTAAGACAGTGTTTTAAAATACACATTTTACTTCCACCTTTCTGGTTTGGTTTGGTGGGTGTTTTTTTGGTGTTTTGTTGGGTTTTTTTTTATTATTGTTATTTGAATTATAACCTCTGTTATAATAAAAAATTAGGTTTTTATAAGATTCCTGGAGCTACAGGTTTTAGAAAAAAATGCAAAGAGATGTGAGTAAAGCGATAAAAGTAAGAATATTTAATAGACAAATATAAAACATAACTTCATATATACTTATAATGGAATCAAATCGTTTATTATCTATGTGTTATCTTTATTTACCCCCATCTCTATGATGGTATTGAAATCCTCCTTTTTCCCTACACCACAATATCACACGTTGGATATAACAGCATTATATAAAGGGAGGGGGGCTTCCTGAGTTCCATATTTTCTCTTATTAATTGCTATGTTTTTTTGTTTCTTTCATGATGCATTTCAGATATGTTTTGCATTAAGTCATTCTTTATGACCTTGGATAAAATTGCAAAACTCTTTCTGTTGTTTGCTTATTTCTTCATTATTCAATAGAATTGCCATTGAGAAAAATGTGTAACGTGCCTGACATGTAGACATTTTAGCAGAAGAAACACGTGCTATAGCTGCCCACCCTGTGAACATATGTGGAGCAGTTTGTGTGTGGTATATAGTGTCAAGAATGAAATCCTTCTGTTCGGCTGCTGCATATGCAAGAGATGCAAGTATCTGTGGTACAGACTTTCAGGGTGGCATATTGTACAAGTGTGGTTGTCACTATGGCCTTTCTAATGTAAATCCCCTAAACATGGTGTGCTACTGTTTGCAGCTTTTACAATAGAAGTCTATCTCTCATGTCCAGCCTTTGCTGCCTCAGCCTGTCCTGTCGACAGCGGACTTATGGCTGTTCTGACACATGCTGCTAACATCAAGCTTTTAAGGAGCTTGTGCTTGCAGAGCTCAGCTCCGCTATATCCCTTACACAAACTCCACAAAATCCCCCAGTAGAAAATGGACGGAATCTGCATTATCGGGAGTTTTCTTCAGTACAAATGTGTCTAAATCCAGCTGCTTTACACTTTCTAATCAGAACAAAGAAGATGAACTGGAATCTGGCCTGAGGGTCTTTAGTATTGCATGAATTCAAGTTGTGCAAAAGGCTCAAAGGATCCCTTTGTGAACTGATACCATGAGACTACAAACAATTGTGCAATCTCAGCTACCCTACAATGCCATACATATGCAAAGGGTCTCTAGTCTGATAGAAAGGTGGCTGACGCCCAGGGCTGTGATATTGTCTTCTCTCTATCAGTCTCTGCAGGTTGATTTTGGCACAATCTGCTCTGTACCCTGAGATCTTTGTGGCTGGGAAAAAGTTTGGTTTGTCTTGAAAAACTCACTCAAGGCATCTCAGACTTTCCAAGCAAAGGGCAAGCCACTGTGATGACTTTGAAAGACCAAGCTGGAAGGAGATAGTGTTTCCTAGAAGGATTCATCCAACTGTTTATTAATGCACACAGATGAGGGCAAAATGCTGATATTCACTCGGAATGGGCAAGAATCATCTGCTGAATCTTCCAGGTTGCTTCCCCTTTCTTCCTGATCTGACCATGGGTATTTCAGAGGTTGAGTTGAAGAATGTAAGGGTGGTGAGGCACTGGAATGGGTTGCTGAGGGAAGTTGTGAATGCTTCATCCCTGGCGGTGTTCAAGGCCAGGTTGGACAGAGCCTTGGGTGCCATGGTTTAGTGTGAGGTGTCCCTGCCCATGGCAGGGGGTTGGAACTGGATGATCTTTAGGTCTTTTCCAACCCTAATTATTCTATGATTCTATGAATACACTTCCATTAAGCTGTAAGCCACACTTCATTACTGTCCAGCTGAAAAACTGAGAACTTAGTATTTAGTTTAATATCCCTTTCAGATCATTTACTTTATTCAGAAGCTTCCTTTTCTAAATATCGTCATTCCCTGCAAACAGAAGCCTGTCATCACCTGCTCTCTACTTGTTTGCATGCTGATAGCTCTTCTTATAAATTCCATTAATTAATGAATAGTCAGCAGGGAATTGTCTCCTCAGGCTCATTAAAGAAATGGACACTAAAATGATATGAAAGCAGCTGCCTCCTTTCTGTCATTCCCTTCTGACGGATATTGCTTTCCTCATCAGCGCTAAATTATAACACTGCTTTGATTAGCAGTCCGGTTACTTGCTGCAGCTGCATTTGGAAATGGGAATCTTAACTACATAGTCATGTTTAATTGATATCCTCATCAAACTGTTAACATAGTAAAAAAAATGCAGTACTTCAATACATCAAGCTTATGTATGTATATCAAATACTGCTGGATAGTTTTTTGACCTTGTAGGCAGATTGAAAAGACATCTTGTTTCTTGAAGCTTTCTAATAAGCCACTGATTATTACCTGTGCTCATTTGGGAACCAGAAGCAGAAATCTGTGCAAAATCTAAGGCTGGAGATCATCCTAAACACAAATGTTTTTGATCACCATTGCAGGGCCTAAATGTGAATGTACATTTCTATGCTACAGAAAAAATAAATAATTAGAAATTACTTATCTTAAAGCAGAGGATGAGATCTTCTAAATTTCACCTATAGTCAAAAACTGTTCCTCATCATAAGAGTAAATCTGTGTTGGACAGATAATCTGTATCACTATTATGATATAGATTATTAAATGTATTATTCCTGAAATGTATATTATAAGATATTATATAATACATCTTATAGTATCTTATAAATTTTTATATTATAAATTATATTATAATATATTACAAAGTTTGGAAGATGTTCTAATTCATCCAAGAAGGGTGGTTGGGCCAGATCTGCCTATATACACAATTGTATGTAACCTGTGCGACATTCAGAGTTTAAATTCTAACTCCTCCCTTGTTGTTGAAAACTTATTCTAGACCAGACCACATTAGGACAGGCTCCTAACCCTGCTGAGACACGCTGGCTTTCTACTACCATAGTCTTTAAACAGATGTCTTGTAGTTTTGTTGTTGTTAAGCATTGTTGTTAACTGTATCTTTAGTGGTTAGCACTTGCACTCAGATTAAATCAGATCACTTACTGAGGTTTGGGACCAAGTGAGAGATTGGAAACAAGGCAAGGGGGAAAGTTTTTCGTCTGGTGCTGAAAACCACATTCAAGTTCAACCCAAAGAGGAGAGGAAGAAATCTTACAGCAGTCTTACAATACCAAAAGGGGGCTTAAAAGACTTCTGGAGGACTTTTTACAAGGGCATAAGGATAGGGATAGGACAAGGGGGAATGGTGTTAAGGTGAAAGAGGGTAGGTTTAGATTATTTATTTGGAAGAAATTCTTCCCTGTAAGAATACTGAGGCACTGGCACAGGTTGCCCAGAGAAGCTGTGGTTGCCCCGAGAAGCTGTGGTTGCCCCATTCCTGGCAGTGTTCAAAGCCAGGTTGGACACAGGGGCTTGGAGCAAGCTGCTCTAGTGGAAGGTGTCCCTGCCCATGGCAAAAGGTTGGAACTAGATGAGCTTTAAGGTCCCTTCCAACCCAAAACATTCTATGATTCCATGATTTGCCGTGAGTTATACCAGAAAGAATCCAAAACCTGAGCTAACAAAAGCAGTTCTTCAAACTCTCTCCCTAGAATTAATATGTTGAACACAGTTCTGAAATGGGCTAAACTGGAATGGAAAACTTCAACACTGTTTGTCTTCCTGTGCATGAAGTTGCATTTCAGGACTGCATTTGAACTTTCTCTATCAAATGTAATCACCTTTTCATGACAAACCAAAAAACTTTCAGATTCAAATGTGTTACCTTATTTATGTAAGTGAAGAATCCTTGCCTCACCTTGAAAACTGCTCAACTTGCTTGGAGAGATTTCCATTAAATGTTTCAGATTTTGTGAAGGGTGAATCTGGAGTTGTTGATTAATCTACAGTTTATTGGGAATTTAAAATCCTAATTGTATTTTGTAGGAAGATTAACATTTGAAGGGACTCTCTCAGTTGTCTCCACTTGCTGCCTTGTTGGAGCATCATTTGTTTCCATATTGTTGCATTCATTGGCATGGGCACGCACCAGCTCCACTGTCTTAACTATCAGATCTGGTCTACATTCCACCTGTTTATAGTAGCACTTTTGCTTACACTTTTGAAGCTTCAATAGTTAAAAAATGGATGATTTTTACTAAGTTTGATGTGTGACCCTTACTTCTTAAAGGTGGGTTCAGAAAAACCCTGGGTGAGATGTGTTGATCAAGCAGGAGTCCTAGTCTCCTGTTGTAAACATCTTAAATCATTCAGCTGCGAAGAATCTCAGCTTTACTACTCCATTTGGACTTAGCAGAGAAATTGGTCTTTAAACTGAGGCAGCTGGACTTTTCAATAGTAGTTAGAATCCCATTCTCCCCATTCAGTTCTTCAATGCAAATGTTCTCAAGTTTTGTTGCTATTGCTGTATCATGTTAAATATTATTACTTCGAGTAAATAACCAAAAATATTTCATTTTGTCTTTCAAATGCTCATCTTCTTTCTTTCTTTGATAGCTTGTGATGGCAGTGTATGTATTAATTGAATAATGTCTCCCTTTGAATCGCCTTGTGGCAACAGTGAATAGATCTCGGTAGCTTAGTACAACATATATATCACATTTTTGTGCAAGTCTGTGGGGGATTGACATCTGGTTTAGGATTATTTAGAAATGACATGGCTCCACCATAAAGAAAAGTATAAAAAACATTTTCCATAGCAGTTTATAACTGGATCCAAGTGTGCCTTAAATTAGATTAAATTAATTTGGGCCTAAGAGGATTGTTCATGGTCATGTTATAATGTTCATGATGCAAATTCAAAACTTCCAGTGGCTTGAGTAGGTTTCAGCTACAATTCAAATAGGGGTAGATTCTAAAATGAAACAACTATTACTCTCAGGACCTGGTGCACATCTGCTAATTGTTACAATAGCAATAGTTAGCTTTATTTTCATCTTTTTAACAGAAATTTTAATAACAGTTGTGTTCACTAAAGATGTTAGAGCTATTCAATTCCTTCAGACCTTTCCTTTGCTGAACAGAAGTATCTTGGAAGCCATTCTCTAATCCAAGGATCCAAAAAGATAGACTGGGTTTATCAGTTCATCTCACATAAACAGCCTGGTTATCCAGTGGCAGAAGTGCTTTTAGTAGTCAGGGAGGTTAAATATAGGTTTATTCCATGTATGTTAGAAGTTTTACCTATTTTTAAACCTTTCATTTATTTTCAACACATACATCTCTTTTTGTGTATAGTGATCTCTAAGCTTCAAGTCATTAAATGATTTATGCCTCTAAGATAATTCATTCATTATAACATACATTTCTTGTTAATTAAAATGTACAGTTAGCTTAGTATTTGACATTGATGTTCAATTAGTTCACTAGATCCTTTAAAGTAAAAGCCAAGATATGATCTTCCAATAGCGTTACACTTGATGCTGTTGTTCCACACCAACTTCTGTAATGTAATAGCAAAACAACACAAAAAGTCTGCATCCATTACAGAGGAGCCAGGCTCTCTAGCTGCTAGTACGGATGTGAAGACAGGAGAGGAGGGGAAACCACTAGACTTAAGATCTGTGTCCACAGTTACGAAAAGAGGAAGCTTACATAAAAGGAAAAGCAAAAATTTCATCTCTAAAGAATTTTTACTTAACCATACAGGCAGATAAATCAGTGTTTTGTACCACTGAAAAAAAAAAATCTACTTCTTTTCTAACACAAGAATGAAGAGTAACAGGTAACCTGAATTAACCTGAGCTGGGTTGTTTTTCATTTGGAAATGTGCAATGTATAAGTCTATAACTAATGCGTTTTGATTGATGTAAGCTGTAGTTAGAACCCTACTGGAAGTCCTGTTGATGAAAAAGCTTCTTCATCTGTGAGTCACTGCCTGAAGAGCTTTGCTGCTGGGATTATTGACAGTGGTTGACAGCATGGTGAACTGCAGCTATTTCCACTCAGTCAGGAACCTGAGATTTTCCCAAGGCAAAGAACGAGTTTTCCTATTTGGACACACTTGGTGTTTGTGTTGCCTTGGAGAATACGATAAAGGAAACTTCTGCAATACAGATATAATATTTGGGGGAAAAAATCAGTTAGGATGTAGTCTTTGGTTCAGTAGACTTCAAGAAAGCTTCAATAGATTCAGGAAATTACTGACATCTCGAACCTCTGCATAGAATCCTAGGTTGGTTTGCAGGGAAGGGCCCTTAAAGCACATCCAATTCCAGCTCCCTGCCACAGGCAGGGACACCTTCCAGTAAACAAGGTTGCTCCAAGCCCTGTCCAATCTGGCCTTGAACGCTGCCAGGGATGGGGCAGAATTGTGTTGTAAGCCCAGGCAATAGCTAAGGACCATGCAGCATCTCACTCAGCTCCTTTAATTCTTATGTATCAGTTTGTTTATTGTCTTTATTAGAAACCAAGAAACACACATCTTATATATTTATTGTTTAGTGTTTAAGTAATTATTCAGCAATTGAAATTAGTGGAAAAATACTATCATGTGAGCTGGTGAGTGTCAAGATCATGTAGTCAGGTCATTATTTGCACTAATTGCGTTATGTGAACTAATATGTTGTATAAATGACAGTGGCTCCAGCTCCTTGTCTCTTCATAGAGATCATTCTGTGTTACAGTGATTTCCAAATGTCTGAACAAGGAAACTTATTTATACTTGTTGTCCTGGGTTCAGCAGTAGCAGTCATTTTTCTCCTTAGTAGCTGGTGCAGTGCTGTGTTTTTGACTTTTAGCCTGGGAACAGCACTGATAACACCGATGGTTTTAGTTTCCGCTCAGTAATGTTTACTCTGACCAAGGACTTTCTGAGTCTCATGCTCTGCCAGGGAGGAGGGGAAGCCGTGAGGAAGCAGGCACAGGACACCTGATCCAAACTGACCAAAGAGGTATTCCATACCACAGCACATCATGCCCACTATATAAACTGAGGGCAGTCACCCAGAAGGGCTAGATCACTGCTCGGTTGGACTGGGTATCAGTCGGTGGGTGGTGAGCGGTTGTATTCTCTTCCCTTGTTATTTCCCTTATCATTATTGATATTGGTGGTAGCAGCAGTGGTTTGTGTTATACCTTAGTTACTGGACTGCTCTTATCTCAACCCGTGGGAGTTACATTCTTTTAATTCCCCTCCCCATCTCTCCTTGAGTGGGGGTGAGGAAGGGAGGAGAGTGAGAGAGAGGCTGTGTGGCTCTGAGTTACTGGCTGACTGGACCTAAACCACGGCACTTGTATATAAGCCTTGCTCTCATCTCCAGGAAAGGAAATATGTTCTCATTTATATAAACTCCTCTCTCACACAAATTCATACAAACAGATTAAGACAACGATAATTTATGCTATGTAAGAAATGGTCAAGAGGTGAGACATTATTTCTAGCCACATTTTAAATCTAATTCAGCGGTTCCTCAAATTAAATGGTCTTATTATAGATTTCACTTTCCATTTTGGATTTTCTATTATAATGATCTTTTTCAAAGCACAGCACCAATGTAAGCAGTACATGAGAGCAACATACTTTTAGAACTATACTGGGGTACAGTGGTCACGTTAGAAAATGACATGGCACCCTGATTCCTTTTTAATAGTGTACATTAGATAAGGATACAGTAAGATGTTTAGTCATGAAGGACACTAGGAAGATGCTGCCTTGCAATGGAGTAGACCTGGAGCATACATGTTACTGCAAAAAGAAAACTTTCTCTCACTTCTTACCTAACTCCAGTTAATCAACACTAAAACGTCCTATTGTGGGTATGAAAGTGTGTACTATTTACCCAGATATTAAAGAATGCTCTTACTGGTCTTTTAAAGCAGAAGTTCAAATCAAATCGTTGTGAAATCTGATGAAAGCATATTTTTAAGCTCTTTAGGAAAAAAGAAATTTGAAACTTTAATGAGAATGGTTAGAATTGTTTTGATAAATGGCACAGTAGAAAGGACATGCAACTGTTTAATAAGAGAATAATCATCAATGTCTTTCTTCATGTGCTGTACTAGTTGCCAAGAATAAAATAAACAGATATGCATCACTAAGTAGATGTGAGAACAGCTTCACTACTAAGGAAAGGCATCTAAATGATAAGGAGTTTCCAAAGCCAGGAATGTGAGCAAATATGAACAGAAGGAATTTAGGGTTATTTGGGATTATCGCAGCAACCCAAATAAAATGGATTTTAATGTCAATCTGGTTTTGTGAGATGCAAATGAAGCACACAAAGATGCTTTAGGGAGGATCAAATTTAACAACTCTGAAACTTTGTGTATTTAAAAGCATAATATACATTTTAATCATCATTTCCATATGGGAAGTTCTGCAGATGGAACTGCAGAGCTCACAGAAATACAACTGTTTATGTCAGTGTTTGCGGCACTGGGGCTAACAAGCAGTGTCTCACAAGGACAGAAGGGAAATGTGCTATAAATACTGGGATCAGCACTATGACAAAATGCTGACTTCCATCCCCAGCCAGCTTTCATAGACCTCAGCCCCCCAGCTCCTTTTCTGTAGCACATTCTGTCCATGATTTGTTATGGAAGTTCTGGGCTCTGTGGGAATTTGGAGTATATGTGTGAAAGACAGTACATTTGCTGCAGTTTTTCTACAGTCATAGGTGACAGGACTTGATCATGAGATGATAATCTGCTTTTTTTTCTTAGCTGGCCACTAAAACCACTACAATACCTTTAAGAAAATAACTCCTAAAGAGATCTTAATGAACCAGCTGAAAATTTACCATTATCATAGGATCATAGTCATGGAATAGTTTGGGTTGGAAAGGACCTTAAGATCATCCAGTTCCAACCCCCCTGCCATGGGCAGGGACACCTCACACTAAACCATGTCACCCAAAGCTCTGTCCAACCTGGCCTTGAACACCACCAGGGATGGAGCATTCACAACTTCCCTTGGCAACCCATTCCAGTGCCTCACCACTCTTGCAGTAAAGAACTTCCTTATATGCAACCTGAACTTCTCCTGTTTCAGTTTCAGCCCATCACTCTTTGTCTTATCACTACAGTCTCTGCTGAAGAGTCCCTCTCCAGCATCCTTGTAGCCCCCTTCAGGTGCTGGAAGGCTGCTATGAGGTCTCCACACAGCTTCTCTTCTCTAGGGTGAACAAACCCAATGTTCTCAGCCTGTTTTCATACGGGAGGTGCTTCAGCCCCTGATCCATCTTCATGGTATCCTCTGGACTTGCTCCAGCAGCTCCATGTTGTTCTTATTTTGGGGACACCAGAACCATACACACAAGTTTCTTGTTACAAAGACTTACTTTAAAACAAATGATGTTGCACCTTAAACCTCCACTGAGTAAACACAGTACTCAGGGAGGGTCTTGAACAGTGGCTGGAAAAATACAAGCCAAAATTAAATTGCTTTTTCCTCTTTCTACTTATTCTACTCAGCTGTTAAATACAGGATCTGCTGGATGATAATTCATTGACACAGTTTATTATATTTTCAAATTTGGGGGAAAAAAGTAAAGAATCGCTGCATTTTGAAGAAGGTGTATTTAGCAAACACAGCTTCCCCTGGAGCTTTGTACTCCACATAATTACATTCCGCATACAGTAATTGAAACTTGTGAATACGTCAAACTGTGTGTTTTCACAAACCAGCAGTAATCAACTCAAATGATTTAAATTCACTATTTGACATAATTGCTATAAATATGACAGAAAAAAAGATATTTCTGGGGTGTATTGCTTCATGACTGTATCAAATGAGTACCTAGGGAGAGTAGTGCATTGTGTTCCTATGTAAATCTGCAGGATAGCAACAGTCAGTATACTGAATTCTTGTTTTTTTCTAGGAATTCTATTCAGGTTTACTAAAGGATTTACTAAAATGGAAGGGAAAGCTCTGTGGACCATCCGTGTACATCTCTGATTCCAAAATTACCATCAAATCAAGCAATTGGAAACTGCTGGCCAGAAGCTCAGCAGCTGTCAGCAGGAATAGCTCCCCTGAAGTCGGATAAAACAATGCTGATTCTTACCAACAGAGAATTCAAATTGCACTTCAAGGGAGCATACCCATGCTGGTTGCCCTACGTTGTTGTGATAGACTTGTCACCTCCACAAAGACTATTCTAAGACAAGGGGTTGTACTATTTGCGGTTCATTTCATGTGTGACAGAAATGGCTCTCAAGGGGTTCATGAAAGCCAAATGCTGATTGTAGTTTCCAGCCCTTCTCAGCCTTTGAGATGCCATTGGTCCCTAAGAAAAAGATTTCTCCAACATGTTTGTTGTGCGGATAGGAAGGAAAAGGAGAGGGCAGGGGGGAAGGAATCCATATGTGTGTCCTAAATTGTGGTTGGATGTTTCTTAACATAAAATTGAGTTCATTTATCCCAGCCTGACAAAAAGGCACACAGGATATTACCTGATAATGTGTATCCCTGATGGCAAAAAGAATAAATTGAGTCATTGCAGGAAATGAATGCATAAGAAAACATTTGTACAGTGGGGTTAGGAAACATGAGAACTTTCCAGAGGTCTTTTACATCTCAGTTCTAACTACTTTTTGGTGGTCCTTGGGGTAAGGTGAATTAAAAAAGAGGAAAGAAAAAGCAGAATGCCATGCAGATAGCTTTTCCATCCCTTTAATTATATGTGTGGATTAAAAGGTGAAAAAAAAGTTGAAAAGAAAATACAGATCCTGCCCCAGTTGCATTACAGTTGTTAAAGAGTAATGCAGCCACCAAACATATTATTGCAGCAGGAACAGGAGAGAAGGAACAAGATTTAAAGGGGGGGATTATCACTTGCTTCATTCCTCTGACTTTATAGTACAAGGCTGAGTTCAAACTTATTCAGCCATCTTTCCTGTCTCTGTAAGTTCCCTCAAAAGTCAGAACTCCCTGTGAATATTCCCTGCAGTGATGTACTGAAGTGGCTGGATGTAGAGGAATATCTTCAGCAAGAGAGCTAACTTGTTTATCAGTATTTTTCTCTTTAGTATTACTCTTTTAAATGGAAATATTTTGTGTTTTTCTTCTAAAACCAGACTGATCTGCACTTGAATATGTATGTGCAGAACCACAATATTTTATCTAGAAAAAAAATCATATCTATCCAATATCTAGTTTAAGAAATGATGCAAAGAAAGTCATAGCTAAACACCCCAATTATGAATCATGTATCACTGATTGAGCCTGTTTCTTCAGTATGAGAAGTATTGGCCTGGCAAATCACAATTGTTTCTGACCCAGAGCTGCTTTTAGCTGCAGAATGGCCACTTGAGCTGTCCAGTGGCATCTAAACAGCTGAAGTTGAACATAACCAAATGTTCTTTTAAATCAATGTAGTGATTTAAACTGATGTTTCATTCACCCTGTATACAAAGCTTAGAGTCTGAGAAAAAGCCTTAAGCTGTGTTGAGTGTTGAGACACAGGAAGAATTTTTCACAGAATTTACACAGGATTCAAAGTATTCCAAAAAGTTGATTTAATTAAAAAATTATATTTATCACTGTGGAAGATTATGTGATACTTGAACAGACTGAAAATGCAGCAAATCTAGCATGTTGTGCCTTATAATGAAGAGCTGATATACAAACCAGACTACTTCAGTGGAGGGCAGGTACCAGGGGAATTGCATCCTTTCCACTTGTCATGTAATATTCTCAAATGAAGCACATAAGTGAGTGTGTCACTCTTGCATTGCATGGCATAGAATCATAGAAGAGTTTGGGTTGGAAGGGACCTCAAAGTTTATTCAGTCTACTTCACCTGCCACTGGCAAAGACGTCTTTCAGTAATCCAGGTTTCTCAAAGCCCCATCCACCCTGGCCTTGAACACTGCTAGGGATGGAGCATCCAGAACTTATCTGAACAGCCTGTGCCAGCACCTCACCACCCTCAGAGGGAAGATTTATTGCTAATATCCAATCTAAATCTACCCTCTTTCAGTTTAAAACCATTATAAAGCCGTTGTCCCTTGTCATATTACAGCAGGCCCTTCTAAGGATCTGTTCTCATCTTTCTTATAAGCCTCCCTTTAGGCAGTGGGAGCTGCTCTAAGATCTCCCCTTACGGAGCCTTCTCTTCTCCAGGCTGAAGCAACCCAGCTCTCTCAGCCTGGCTCCAGAGCAGAGCTGCTCCAGCCCTTGCAGCATCTCCATGGCCTTCTCTGGACTCACTCCAGCAGCCCCAGGTGAGGCTGGTCAGGGCAGTTAAGGGTAATTAATTTTCTCAGGGTCCTGACATAGGGATCAATTAATTTAAATTTAATAAATTATTTATTTATTTGTTTTATATTGATATTTCTTCTGGCAGCAAACCAAGAGGACTCTTGGTTGATAGGCAAATTCTACATTCCATGCCAGAAGAAGTTCTTTCATTTAAATATATATATAATCAAATATATATGGTTGAGAACAGAAAGGGAGTTTCAGAAATCTGTGTTCTCGTATACCTTGTTGGAATTGCACGAGATACAGTTTCATTTGAAATGTAGTGATTTCAGATTCAATAATGGGCAGTCACAGTCAGGAATTTGACTGCCTGATGTCTCCTCCAATACTGTTTTAGAAGCTTACACCCTTTTTTGAGGTTAGCCCTTCTGCGAGTCCACTGGCACAGAAAATGAAGCATGATTGTTGATATTACATGTGTACTAGCAGCTGCTTTCAGAATGTATTTGTTGGACCAAATATCCCAGAACACATAATGCTGGGATAGTGTAAATTTCAGAAAACAGTAAGAAAGTCCAAAATCATTTTAACAAGACATGATTTGCATCCCCCCGCTCTCCCTAGTCACAAATAAGCAGCTTATTTACAAGAAGGTTTATTGCTATTATGGTTGCATGTTCTTTCAGAATTAGAATGTAGCTTTCCAAATAGATTTGTATGAGTGACATGTGCTAATGGTTGGGTTATCGCTTGAAAATGTGACACTCCTATTAACACATCCCAGTTTAGGTTCCCTAATGAGCATTCCGGTTTATTTTAAAAGACAGTGAAAAGAAAGTTCTTACATATTAAACAGTTGCCACTTGTTTATTTAGCACATTTACTGAAGATAAACAGCCACGAGGGCTGTGTCACTTGCACAGGATCTATCTATCCAATCTTCTAGTGGTGTCTGTTAGCACAGGCCCATTTAAAACAGCTGCAGATTTACTTTTGTGCATGCAGTAATCACAGTAATTTAATGTAATGCAGTTTATCAAAACCTTTTAATCACTCAGATTTAATGGAATCTTTATATTCATGGTTTTAGTCTTTGTGCTGTTCCAAGTTAGATTTTACTAGTGGGTAAACAAGAGCTGAGGCAAATTGGATTTTCAAATAAAGCGTGTGCCTATTGCTTATAGTGTAAAGTGACATTTTTTTAAGCTATTGGTGCTAAAAAGCTAGTGTCATACTGTGCTACCTGAGTGTTTTTCCATGGTCTCTAGGATGTGCTGATAAATCCTTATTTTGTACGGTTTTCCTGAACAGCTTTGACCGCAAGAAATAGATCTGATTTTCTATTTGCTCCAGGTTTGTATTCTACTAACACAATAAACCAAAGATTTAAGCACTGATGTTATGAATTGTCTTATAGGATATTCCAAATTGGACTTCTTAGAATATCTTCTTAACTCTTCCTTGAAAGTTCCAGTTTCCCTTTATTGAAAGTGAATATTTTGCAGCCGTACTAAGTAGGCATAATTTGAATTAAAGGAGAAAAATCTTACACATTCTTACACATTGAGGCCCTCTTACTATTCTAAATTACATCAGGCTCCTGATATTCTTTGCTGCAATTATGCTGAAAAGATGTTCATATTGTATAAACCAAGGGGGCACATGAGAGTCTAGCTATTAGGTGCTATCTTGATACTAGATTTGGAGTTCCTGGTTCTTTCACACCTTCAGCTTAACTGGACTGGTTGGAATCTGGGTTACCTTTTGGTACTCAGTGCTAGCATCCTTTGATCCTGTAGACCTGATCTGCCAGGTCTACAAGAGAAGGAGGAACTTTCAGCCCTTTAAGACAGGATAACCATTTGGAGCTTTGGGAAAGAAAAAGCAGGTTTTTTCCCTGAAAGATCCTATTGTACCATATGAGTTAGGAGATTTATTCTTTCCTTCTTATCTTCATATGCCCATCTGAGCTTTAGGGTTCCATTTGAATGGCTTAATTGCTTAAATATGTTCTTGTCAGAGAGAGACCAGCAGAACAGAGTAGTGATCCTGATATCCTTCAACATGTAGTAGAGGGTAAGCGCAGTACAGTACCTAGGCAGATGAGCGAAGGTCTTCTGAGCCCATAACATGTATAATCCTAAAGAACACTGTATGTATGTAAATAGGATTGAAAACAATACATACACATTCATATATTCAGATTGTATACACTGATGGGGGTTTATTTTGGAGCGCAATGTGTCTGTATTTAAAAGTCTGACCCCATCACTGTAAAACCTAATGTATTTTCCTTTTTACTCGAAAAATACCAAGTAATAACAATTTGATTTCATTTTATAAATGCTGTCACAAACACAGACTCCAACACTAATCCTTCCTTAGTGTGTTCGGGTAAAATGATATTCCTGGCTTTGAACTCAGTATGCAGTGTGTTTCTGTACGCAGAGTGAACAGCTCACATGAGAACAAGTATCTTTATCTCACCTCAGCTCAGGGCGGGGTTCTGTAAAAGGAACTATGTGCTGCTTTAGGACCACATCTACTGTTTGTTGGAGCAGCTCTGTTTTCTTTCATTTTGGAGAATGTCAGCATCTCATGAGCCTCTCCTTAACTATCTGTAGGTTTTGGTTAGCAGCATTGTGGAGGTTGAGCATACAGGTATCAAAGTGCCAGTTGTATGACTTACAGAAGTTCTTTTCATCTTTGGCAGCTAATACAGGAAGGTAGAAACTGCTTAATAATCCTAGCAGACAGAAAGGAGTTATGACTGTGGACCCAGAACTTCATCTGATCAGTGTTACACAATGTGGAGGGATGTAAGGCACTTCAACCTGAAATAGTATTTGTAGCTGGCTGTCAAAATCTTCCACCAGATAGTCCCACTCTGAAAATTTGCTCTTTTATGCATGTGGCCAAGTGTGTAACAGCTTTTTCCTGTCATTAATAAGGAGTCAGTCACACTTAAGACTCAAAAAATTAATGCAGGAATAAAAGGCTTCCTATAGTCTCAAAAATTAATACGGAAAAACAGGCCTCTGAATGATGGGGCATGGACCTACATTTAATTCTGTTGTATTGCTAACATTAACTATAATCTGTGTCAGAGACCTAGGAGACAAACATATCTCAAATCTTATATCCTTATAACTGGCCTTCCCTCTTATCTAGGAAATCCTAAACCCTGTTGATTCCCAGAATTTGAGAGGCGTAGGAAAATGATCACTTTATAACAGACCTACTTTTTACTCCTCTCTGCATATTCAATGCTGGCCCTAGCTGAAGCCATAACACTGGCGAAAGGGGAAGGCAGAGCTTTGACCTGAAGCACTCTATAGCCCTCTCACGCTGTAACTCGCCCGTGCTGCACCCTGCCTTCAGCATGTGCAGTAGCTGTCGCATTATTGCTGGAGGGCAATCCATTTGACCCCAAAGATGCATGCTTTATAGGATGCACACTGCAGACAAAACAGGAAGAGCTCAAGAAGTGAAAGCCCCTAGCTGGATGCAATCAAGTCTCGTCATTGTGTTTGCTGGTTTGACCTATTGGAGTGCAATACTAAATTGTGCTATGTGTGTGGACCTCAATTCTGCAAAATACAAGAAACAGGATAACAGGACAGTCAGCCATGCTATGTCCTGTGTTTTGCCTTCTCAAGGAAGCTTGTAGAGAGACTTGATGATCTTAAAGGTCTTTTTCAACCTAGCTGATTCCGTGATTTTATGATTATCTGCCCCTCTACACTGGTATGCATTACCTGGGGGCCAGGCTGAGTATTCTTTGCGTAGTGTGTTGCTATCTCAAAGTAGCAGTCGTAACAAGAGTTTGTGGGGTTATGCTGGGAGTGTTAAACTTTACTACTCAGCACAGATTATATGCTTAATGGTGCTCTGACTCTGCCTAACTGACCTGTGGTCCAGCCTGCATCAGGAGACATAGCCAGGAAATGTTCTTCATGTTCTTTGGAGTGGGCTTCCCTGAGGGAAGCTGTAATGCTGCTTTCGCTCGGAGGTACATATAAAGTTGGCTGGGTTTATATTGTTATATCTTCATCTCACACAATGCATTCCAATATGTGGAAAACATTTATGATCTACGTTACCTATCATACTGCAAAGAAATATTTCTGGTGCTTTGCCCTTTGCTCACCTAGGATGACCTTCATTTGGATAACGTTATAGTCAGTGTTGGAGAAGGGACTAGAGACAGGTTAGCCTTTAGAAAATGCTTTAAAAACCTTTGTATCGATGCTGCATGAAGTATCTTTTGAGTTTTGGCATGTTCCTGTCACTTGTACTCATATCTATCTGTCTTTCACTTCCCTTCTAAGTAGGGCTGCAAGTTTGTTATGGAAAATTTAAGAGCAAGCAAAGGTAAAAATGCCCAAAATAATGGAAATTAGATCAGGACAGAAAAAGAACAAAGAAACAAAAAACCAAGAAAAGGAATTTTACAGATGGCTTTATTTTTTGTTTTAGTTTTCCAAAACTGATCCTTGTTCGTATGGGGGGGTTTGGTAAAGATGGGTTGTTTTCTTTTAGTTTCTAATTGACAGTTTTCTTTTAGCTGAGCCTGTAAGAATAGGATGTTTCTTTAGATTTCTTAGACATTTGCCTTCCTTTGGCACTTGATGCCATCTGTATGTCTTGTTAGGCATAGATGTTCAGACCTCTCGGATCTACTTCCTGAATAAGTCTTATTCTTGATGATGTTCCTCTTTCTTTTAATATCATTATTATTTAAAAAATCTCTGCTTTTTAATATTAGGGATTTTTTCCTCAATTATATAGGAAATTGAGTTATCTAGTTATATATATGGTAGCTATTGGTGCATTTTTGTGTTTTATATAGTAGGTATGTTACCAAGTCATCCTCACACTGCTTTATGTGTTTATAGATAGGAAGGAGGAGGCTGAACTGCTGGCCTTTGCTCGTTGTTCAGTCTTATCTTACGACTTTCTCATTTACCTACATGCTCACACATCAGAACAGAAATGCCAAAATGTCAAAATGTCACTGGAGAAAGAACAGAGAAACCTGTCAGGTATTCTAAGACACTGATGACAACTATGACTTACAGCCTCTGGTGTTCTGATGCAATGGTACAAAAAAAGAGCTTGTGGATGGTAGATCTTAATACAGTAGACTTTTTTCTCCCCAGTACTTTGTGTAAGGATAACAAATAGACCAGGTATAAAAACTCTTCACCTAAGAAAAGAGAGTATCTTCCATTTGTTTTGCATTCACTGTGTGCAGGTGAATAATGTATAGACCAAAGGATTATCAGTTGGGACTTCCTCTGAATGGCTTCTTCTGACATGAATTTGTGATGGCTCAATTATCGCTGGCAAATACTAACACACTTTTTCCTTACAGTTGGTTTGTTACCTAATCAATCTAATCTTAGAGTCAGCCATGGAAAAGGAGTTATCTTTTGCAATGCTAAGATCTCTCCTTTCTTTAACTTCTGTGACAGTGACAGTGTCCTATCCTAAAGCTGTGTACAAGGAAGATGTTTACATTCTGGTTTCTTTGCATGCTATTCTCTTTTGAGATGATTACAAGTAAATTTAAAAGAATCATAGTGGTTTGGGTTGGAAAGGACTTTAAGATCATCCAGTTCCAACCCCCTGCTATGAGCAGGGGCACCTCACACTGGACCATGTTGCCCAAGGCCCTATCCAGCCTACTTTTAAAGTCAGCGTGTCTCTTGAGCTTGGTCCTTACAGTTTAAAAGATGGGAAAAAAAGTAAGGAGTCAGTCAGAGCTGATGGCTTCATATCACTGCATAATGTGTTTCCAGGAATTATGAAGTCCTTTCTGGTTAGGATAGGTATGAATGCATTTTTGTTATCTTATGCCATTGATTTCCAAGCACTCCAGCACAGCATTGATTATGTAGTTCCTCACTCTTTTTAAATTACATGTGGAATTCGTTTAACCTAATGTCAGGATCAGGATTCAGCTGTCTGTATAGAGGCTTCTTGTACTATTTGAGATATCCCAATATACCTGAGGCATCCTCATGGGGGACACAGATATAACACAGAAGATTTTCACCCCATTGGAGCACTAGACAGTGTATGTAGTTCATATAGAGATATATAAGCTCTGGTGTATGAATATGGACCTGACTCCTCTCTGAGAGTGAGACGAGGTCAGTCCTACCCTTAGAAAAACTGCAAAGAGAGCTTTTAGCGAGTTACGCCTTATAACCATCCTGTAATGCTAAATGGGGTCCATAAGGTGATGCAGCTGTTTTCCCATTTCTGGAGTAGTTTGACAACGCTTAACATCGTTTAATACTGTTTTCATTGGCATGACTTTTGCACACTAGTTGCACAGGGAAACAAAGCAACCCCAGAACATTAAGCACAGACTTTCAGGTAGTGAACAAGGTAAATGCTAATGTAAAATACACACAGCTGATAAATAGTTGTTGCTAGGTTTAATTGCCTATATTTGATTGACTTGCAAGACTGTTTGTAGCAGCACCATCTAGGGGCTATAGCGAATAATAATGCTAACAACATGTAGGGAAATTTCCAAACCCATTTTTCAGTCTCACTGCACAGCTACAGAGTTGAATAAGATTCATTTGGAATTTCAATGATTCTTTGTTCAGTGAGCTTCAGTGGCTCTTTTTTTACTGAAATACAGACACATGAGAAGAAAGAAAGAGGGTTTCACTCGATATTTAAATGAAATGATTTGGTGGAAAGCTGGCTCCACTGAAAGCAATGTGAAAGCTTCCATTGATGTCTGTTAGCTGAGATTTTACTTGATTACTTCTCCTAGTTAAACATATTCCTCCTTTAACAAAATACATTTACATCTGTAACATCTGAGACAGACAATTCCAAGGCTTAATCTTTTTGTAGCATCTTTAAACTTGAGTTGAAGATTTGAAAGCAAATCAGAAATAATAACCAGGCATTTATGTTTTCAGCTTAAGAGACTGTGCAGAACTGCATTGCTCTATTCTGTCTGTTTCCCTTGCTTTTCAAATACACAAAACATTTCATCCATCAGTAGCTACTCCCTCAAAGCCCAGAAAACTCTATAATTTCTGGGTTATCTCTGTAGTCCCTAATAAGAAAGAAAATATTTGAGGACCCTCCTCCTCTTTCTTAAATTCCCTAGTTGAAAGCACAAGTACCATATCAGTAGAACTGAAGGGTTAGAATAATAGCATCAGAAAAATTATAAGCAGATATTAGGGTCCAGTTTCAACAGTCATCTGCTAGTTTTGTTTGCCCTCCTACCTATTCTTTTTTCAAGGTTTTAGGTGCAGGAATAATCATGATAATGTGCTCATTGCCAATTACTGCATCTTTTAGAATAAATTACTGAGAAAAGCCAAGACACTGTGAAGAAAATGTGTGCTTGCTTTAATATTATTACTAGCTTCAATTAGGTTAAACTAGGAGTGGAGGTAGTACCACTGTTTCTTTATTTTAAAGCATTAACTGGGGAATGGAAAGAATATCAGATCAGTCAGGAGGAAGAGAAGCGAAACAGAGAACTGAGGGACATATTGAGATGCTTGAGCTTGCTGTTCAGCAGGTGCGCTCCCAGATTGCATCCTGGGCCGCCAGAAGCTCAGTCCTGGACAGCGCGCATCAAAAGCTGCCAGAGCATCAGCACTTTGTGTTTGACATAGTGACTGGGAAACTTGTGCGGCACAGGACTTGGCTGAGAAATACCCAGCTTAGAAGTGTGCATCAGGATTAAATTTCTTCCCTGAGGTTTTATCTGAAAATACCGGCTTAGCTAGGAGTCCTAATGCAAAAGTTTCCTGCTTTTGCTGGTCCAACGCAGTGAGTTACTATGTTGAAGCTAAAGTGCGACTGATGAAGGGAGGAAGGGCTTCTGATTATGAACTTCAGAAGTGATTTTATTTGTGTTCAAACCTACTTTTGACCAGGTGAACTATTTATAGTCTCATAAGGTGTTGTGATATTAAATTCATAGTTGCTGTCTTGGGAAACAAAATATGCAGCCATTAGGCAGCTAAACTGCAAATCAGGGATGTGGCTTCTGCAGGATCCCCATCGAGTCATTTTGGGGAGGCTGACACTTTTCGGATGGGATTTTGAGTACATCCCATGGTCTGTAAGTGGGATGGTCTGAATAAACCCAGCTATGTCTTCAGAAAAATGGGTCTGAAAATGCTGGATGTGCCACCCTGTCCCAAAGCTTCTGATTACTAAGCCAAATTTGTCTTTCTGTGACCTTCCATCATAGTGGTTTACTTTAGTGCTGTGAGACATAAACTCATGCAGAAGACCGTTGTTGTGGAAACAAATCGTAGAGGACGTATTGCATGCCCTGGGTTTCCCTCACTGCACTTGGAGGAGGGTGATCCTCACCTTTGTACACCAGGGACATGGAGGCGGTCACAGCTGATTGTGTCTTGCACACAAAGAGACAAAGCTAGTAAGCAGTGTTTATTCTGTGATGAGTTATAGGGCCTGAGGCGTCTTTGGACTCAAATACTGTCATTCCATTTGTGAAAGGTTTTGCCTTGGTCTCTCAGCCTTCATTTCCATTCATCATACGTACCATGGTGACTCCTTTCAATAAAATGCATTCACATCGTGTTTTGTTGCCTGAGGACTGCATAGCTGAATTTGAATTTAAAAAAAAAAAGAAAGAGATAGAACCATAAAATCACAGAGTGGATTGGGCTGGAAGGGACCTCAAAGCTCATCCAGTTCCAACCCCTGCCACGGGCAGGGACACCTTCTACTAGGGCAGCTTGCTCCAAGCCCCTGTGTCCAACCTGGCCTTGAACACTGCCACGGATGGGGCAGCCACAGCTTCT
>WYDI02016251.1:0-12540 GCA_009867235.2 Psittacus erithacus
CTCCCCTGCCAGGTTAAAGCCATTCCCCCTTGTCCTGTCCCTACAGGCCCTTGTCAAAAGCCCCTCTCCAGATTTCTGGTCAGCCCCTTTAGAGAAGCTGCTCTAAGGTCTCCCTGGAGCCTTCTCTTCTCCAGGCTGAACAAGCCCAGCTCTCCGCCTGTCTCCATAGGAAGTGCTCTGGCCTTCAGAGCATCTTCGTGGCCTCCTCTGGACTCGCTCCAGGAGCTCCACATCCTCCTTATCTTGATCCTTCCCATAGTGATGCTTGAAGCTTTGTGGCCACTTGTTGAACTAGGCCTCATTAACACAGGGTGACAGTGAGGAACCAGGTGTCCAAATAACAAACTGGGGAACACGGAGGGATCCTGATGCACAGCTAAGTTCTTACCTGTAGTTTAGGTTATTATGTTTGGGTTTGGGTTTTGGTTGGTTTTTTCCTCCATGAGAACAGCATCCATTCCAGTACAGGTACATGGTTCTTACAGAGCTATTGTGTAGGAAATCAGCTAAGAGCATCCTGTAATTAACCGTGAAAGGAAGAGTGGCTTTGAAATCCAGGAGCCTTTGCACTTCAGCCCATGAAATGAGTCTGTCTTGTGCAGCCATGATTCATCCTCCAGTTTGAGGTAGAATAAATGAAGGCAGTGTTGCCTTAAGTGGCCAAGCCCAGCTTCTTTTTCACAGGACTTGGTGGAAGATCAGTGAAGAGTTTACTGAAGCCTCCTGGATGGGAAACACAAAAAGAAACACCAGAAAACAGTCACCAAAATCCACTCACACCCCAAGGTGTGATTCACATCGACGAGCTGCAGCTCTTTCTCCCTTCATGATGGGAACAGAGTCGATCAAGCAGACACAGCCTTACACAACTGTTCAAAAGATGAAAAAAGTCAAGAAGATGCAATTTGCTCATCATCCCCAGCAGCCTGAGGGCTGTGGCTGATCCCACCCCTGTGGAAATACAACCTGGGGCTGGGAATGCCCCAAATTCCCTTGCTCTGGATCTGAATGGTGCCAAGGAAGGATTCAGGTCACCGCTGTGGAGCGAGTGCTTGTGCTTCATCCCCCATGCTCAGTAACCCCTCGCAGCCTCAGGCAGGCAATGGGGCTTTGGGGGTGATGCTTTCAAGCAAGAGCAGCAACGCAGGTGGTGTTCTTCTGCCTGTGCCTAGCTCCTTCATAGCCCATGAGGAAAATAAGCAAGCAGGCATAAAGAAAGCAAGCTGTTAATGGAAGCTGCTCTCTCCTTTCACGGGCAAACAGTGGTGACCAACTTAAAATTCTTTGAAGGAGGAAGAGGTGAGTCATGCCCATCTCTGCATTGATTTTAGCCTGTTGCATTTCTCCCACTCTCCCTTTTTGGGACACTGATGTTCTCTGCCTGCCTGCGATCAGACACGGCCAAGATGTGGCACGTGGGTGCCATGGAGCTCAGGTGCAGCTCGAGCAGTAATAACTTGCCTGAGGCCAGAGCACCAGGGCTCACACCATGATCCCCTTGCTGTAGTCTTGTGCTTTCTGACGTGAAAAGCAGCTCTGCCAGCTTTGATATTTCTCTTGCTTCTATTTTTATGCCTTTTCCTCATTGCTTTTAAATTATCTTCTGCCCCTGCCTTGGTGGTGCTGGAGCGATTAGAGATGTGCCTGCTCAGCGCGCCTCTCGCTGTAAGCACAAGGGCTGCAGAGATGGGGTTTGTTTCCCCATGGCAATGGACATAAGCCCATCTTAGCCCAGGAGAGCTGCTGGGAGAAGAACCCTGCCGAGGGTGTGGGACTGCTGCTAGCTGGGACTTCTCAGACCCTGTCAGGGACAGCATCAGACCCATGACAACATCTTTTCACCCAAAGGGCTGTCAAGCACTGGAACAGGCCGCCCAGTGCGGTGGTGGAGTCACCATCCCTAGTGGTATTTAAAAGATGTCTGGACCTGGGGACATGGTTTAGTGGTGACTTTGCAGTGCTGGATTAATCTTAAAGGTCTTTTCCAACCAAAGCGATTCAGTGCCTACATTGGTCAGGCATGTCTGAGCCCCTCTGCTTTGGTGCGCAGCCTTGGGGGACCTGGTGGGCATCGCCCTACTTATATAGCTCTGCAGCAAAATAAAACCCAGATCCACCGCAGCGCCTGCACAGCCCCCTGTTCCCTCTCCCCAGCACAAGCCCACTTGTGGACGCCTCCAGCAGGTCTTCTTGCTGCCCAAGGCTACCTGTTGGTGACCCTCGTGCAATACTTGCTCTCACTGCCTGTAGCTTTGGAGGCAGAGGTGGTTCCTGTCCGTCAAAGCTATGTGAGTAGCTGTGAATGCACGACCCAGCTCAGGCACAATGAGCACAGTGATTCAATGGCTTCTTCAGGAAAAAAAGAAGCCATGGCTGGGAGCCACAGGACCTGATGCGCCAGTGGCTTTTGGCAGAGCATGGTGCTGAGTGACTCTGGACAGTAACTCCTACAGGGTGGAAGAGGTGGCTCCAGGAGAAGGAGGTCCAGGAGAAGGTGGAGGATCACAGCCCAACAGCAGCAGTAGGAAGCTTGAAATTTAAGAGGAGCTGGAAGATACCTCAAAAACTTGAGGTGTTCAAGCCTAAGATGTCCAAGATGAAGCATCACCATTGCAGGAACTGAACCGTAAAACAAGAACTCCAACACTGAGATAAACATGGTGAAGCAGGGTATGAGCAGCTTGGCTGCTCTGCTGTCATTAATGTGACTGGTAATTTTTACATCTGATAAACCCCCTGTTTGAGCAGCCTGGTGTAGTGGAAGGTGTCCCTGCACATGGCAGGGGGTTGGAACAAGATGAGCTTTAAAGATCCCTTTCAACCCAAACCATTCTGTGACTCTACGTTTGAAAGGGATGAATTTTGCAGATTCGATGCTGCTCGGTTTGGGGAAAACACAATATCTGTTTCCAGATCCTAGTTCGGCACATCCTGTGCCCAGCTACACCGGGGTCTCGTGCTTCTCTCCATTGCTCCAGGAGACCCCAGCAGCTGTATTCATTATGAAAAAAGTGAACTAGGAAGGAGAAAACCAAAGGGAAACAAAGACAGAAGGACAAGTGACCCAGCAGCGCCTCACCACTCCGGGTCGCCTCTCCGTGAGGCCAGCAGTGCGGGGAGCTGGCCTGTTCTCAAGGATCAGTCTCCTCCTGCCACTCCGCTTTCGTTTTCCTTCCCCGTTCGCATCCTCGGTGCGGCGGCTGCAGGGGCCGCCTCCTGCCTCCAGTGCAATGAGCATCGCGCCGGGGACTCTGCGGCGGGTCTGGAGGAAAAGGAGAAAATTAAATGGAGAGAAGCAGGAGCCGGAGAGGAGCCTGATGGTAAAAAATAGAGCAGTCACGATCCGGCTGTGCTCATCAGCGCTGCTTAATGAGAATAAGGAGTCGGGGGGTCGGAAAAACATAGTGCAGGTGAAGCGGCACCACGCAGACCTCAGCTGAACAGCGGCACAAAACCTTTGGGCTCCCCTTGAGTCCTTTTCCAAATGGGAAAGAAGTGGTTTGGCATTGATTTATCGATGCTGCTGCCAGCTTCCCCTTTTGTCCCTTCCCCATCTCAGCTGGCTGGCGTGGGGGCTGCGTGGGGTTTCATCCCCAGCGCCGCTACGGAAGGCTGCCAGCCCCTGCCCCGCACCACAGACCCACTTTGGTGCCTTTAAACTTGCTGCAGCACACTTGGATTTATGTTTTCTTAATCTCCCTCTTCCAGTTTCCTTATAATTGTGGGGAGAAAGCCAAATGCAGTGGGTTTAGCCTCAGTCTATGGTGTAAGCAAAAGGCTGAGACTGCTCAGTCACCAACTGACAGCTCCATTCACCCAGCGCACGGCTTCGACAGAAGTTGGTGCTGGTTTAAGGGAAAAAGGTTAAAAAAACCCAACAAAGTGTCAAGTCCATATGTACAGATTCCTCTGTAGATGCCGTTTTCACTGCCTAAGATCTCATCTAAATCCCCTCTGGCAGTTTAAAGCCATTCCCCCTTGTCAAAAGCCCCTCTCCAGATTTCTTGGCAACCCTTTTAGGCACTGGAAGCTGCTCTAAGGTCTCCCTGGAGCCTTCTCTTCTCCAGGCTGAACAAGCCCAGCTCTCTCAGCCTGTCTCCATAGCAGAGGTGCTCTGGCCCTTGGAGCATCTTCACGGCCTCCTCTGGACTCACTCCAGCAGCTCCACGTCCTTATATTGGGGCCCCAGAGCTGGACACAGGACTACAGGGGGGCTCTCACCAGGGTGGAGCAGATGGGGTGAATCCCTCCCTCTACCTGCTGGTCATGCTGCTGGTGATGCAGCCCAGGACACGGTTGGTTTCTGGGCCCAAGTGCAAACTGCTGGGTCATGGTGAGCTTCTCATCAACCAACACCCCCAAGTCCTTCTCCTCAGGGCTGCTCTCAATCCACTCCCTGCCCAGCCTGTGTTTGTGCCTGGGACTGCCCTGACCCAGGTGTAGAACCTTGCACTTGGCCTTGTTGAACTCTATGCGGTTTGCACTGTCCCATGTCTCCAGCCTGTCCAGGTCCCTCTGGAAGTTATTGACTTGTGCAGGTGCAGAACTGGAACCACTCCTGGACTGGCTGAATCTAGAGAAATACTTTTCAAAAACACACAGAAGGAAAATGGGAAGACCTGCAGTTTAATCATTGGCGATGGATACAGGCCATGTCCTAATTAAAACAGGTGGCACTGGAGCACTCAGTTCACATTAGTTGCTTCTCCTCTCATCCTAAACTTTGAACATGTTGCTGCTTTGTGCCATGACGTAGCTGCTGCCTTCCCTCAGCAAAGAAAGCTGTTTCTTCAGTGCATAGACCCCTAATGCTATGTTTGAATTCAGTTTGCTAAGCATGATCCAGGTGCTCTCGCAGGCGAGATGTAAAGGCACCAATGAGCCGCTGCTGACGTTGCACAGGAGCATCATTGAGAGGGTTTGAGAACGTAATGAGTTTGTGCAGTTCAAGCTGTCACTCCCTGTTGTTCTTTCAAGCTTCTTCATACACCCTTAATTGATTTTGCTGAGGCTTTTTGAAGTCAGAAGCAGTGATTTGATCCCTTTTAAACTTCCTTAATTCTCAAAGAGCCACAGGATCAGAGAAATCTATGTGAAATTGTTTTAAATGGAAATAATGGACAGTCTACTGGCATTACGCACACCGCCTCACAATGCTCCCGCTCGGCACTGCCTGGCACTCACTCCCTTTCCAAAGGGCTGTTTGGAGAACAGCTTGGAGTGCAAAGGAGCTGCTTTTCCTGGGAAGATGGAAGTTGGAAGCCCCCATCCTATCATGTGCTGATGAACTCACAGGGGCGTAAAACCCAAAAGACATCACCCCTTCTCCTCTTGCAGGTTCCCCAGAGAGCTTGGGGTTTACGTTTGTGAGAAAGTGGTTCTGCCCCTCTGCTCTCATGAGACACCCCCCCCCCGCAGTCCTGTGTCCAGCTCTGGGGCCCCAACATAAGGACGTGGAGCTGTTGGAGTGAGTCTAAAGGCAGCCAAAGGGCTTTTGACAAGGGCCTGTAGGGACAGGACAAGGGGGAATGGCTTTAACCTGACAGAGGGGAGATTGAGATGAGATCTAAGGCAGAAGTTGTTCCCTGTGAGGGTGGTGAGGCCCTGGCACAGGCTGCCCAGAGAAGCTGTGGCTGCCCTGTCCCTGCCTGTGGTAGACAGCTGGAACTGGATGAGCTTTGAGGTCCCTTCCAACCCAATCCATCCTCTGATTCTGTGATTCCATGGCAACTTCACTCTTACCTCTCCAGCCATGCAGAAATGAAATCCTTCCTCCAAACACTCCACAAAGGGAACATTTCTGGCTGATGACTCAGGATCACGGGAGCAGCCATGCCATGGCCTGCAGTGCTCTCTGGAACCATCGTCCACACCACCCGTCCCTCCTCCTCCCCGCCCTGGAGAAGGGGTTGGCAAATCTGCTCTCCTTATCTCATCCCGAGCCCCTGCTGAGAGGAGACGTTTCATCCAACAGGCTGCCTTGTACCCCTCGGAATGATCTGTACTTCCAGCCACCCATCTGCGCATCAGTTGCCTGCAGATAACTGCTGGGTGACAGGCGGCCTGAGCACCTTCATTAGTCTTTGTGATTAACAGACCCTGTGCATTTATTTGGTGCCAAGCAACGCTTCCCAGCAGCCATAAGACCACCAGCCCCAGTGAGATGTTTAACAGGCAGAGGGAAAAAAGCCCTTCTGCTGTCCGGTGAGATGTGCTGGGGTTTATGATTAATGGAGATTCTGCTAATGAATGATTCAGAGGCAACGCTTAATTTGAAAGAAAAATAGAGCAGTATTGACTGACTTGATGCTGACCGGGCCCAGAAGCCAGTGTTTAATTCTTCCCTGGATAAATCCAGCCCCCAGCAATCCTGCATCAATGTGAGTGATGTTATTTGTCCCATTGAAAAAAATTAACTAGTCTGAAGCATCCTTAATCCAAAGCAATCAGTTTAACTGCTGGCCTCGATGGACAGCCCCAGCACTGAGAGGCTGTTTAAACAAACCACGCTGGTGCATATAAGGCTCATTGCAGGGGAGAGAAAGAAAATGGAGAACTTTTCCCCACCAAAGCAGGAAGAAGCTTCTTCACTGTTTGCTTGCTTGAAATAAAGAGCTGAATCACAAGAGCCACATCTCTCTCTGTTCTTTCCCTTCTAGCGAGTTATGACCTTAGATTAAAAAAAAGGCGCTATGTCCTTAGTCACCATCACCTATGCTTTGACCTAGGGAAAACCAGCCTTATGCTAGTCTGCATCAGAAGGACCACAGCCAGCAGGTCAAGGGAGGGGACTCCCTCTCTACTGTGCTCTAGTGAGACCCCCCTGTAAGTCCTGCATCCAGCTCTGGGGCCCCAACATGAGAAGGACGTGGAGCTGTTGGAGTGGGACCAGAGGAGGCCACAAAGGTGCTCTGAAGGCTGGAGCAGCTCTGCTATGGAGACAGGCTGAGAGAGCTGGGCTTGTTCAGCCTGGAGAAGAGAAGGCTCCAGGGAGACCTTAGAGCAGCTTCCAGTGCCTAAAGGAGCTGACAGGAAAGCTGGAGAGG
The DNA here is from genome assembly GCA_009867235.2 of Psittacus erithacus. Taxonomy (NCBI): domain Eukaryota; kingdom Metazoa; phylum Chordata; class Aves; order Psittaciformes; family Psittacidae; genus Psittacus; species Psittacus erithacus. The sequence continues at coordinate 7,047 of WYDI02016251.1, forward strand.
GGCTTTTGACAAGGGCCTGTAGGGACAGGACAAGGGGGAATGGCTTTAACCTGACAGAGGGGAGATTGAGATGAGATCTGAGGCAGAAGTTTTTCCCTATGAGGGTGGTGAGGCCCTGGCACAGGTTGCCCAGAGAAGCTGTGGCTGCCCCACCCCTGGCAGTGTTCAGGGCCAGGGTGGACAGGGCTTGGAGCAACCTGGTCTAGTGGAAGGTGTCCCTGCCCATGGCAGGGGGTTGGAACTGGATGAGACTTAAAGTGCCTTCCAACCCAAACCATTCTGTGATTCTACAAAAAGTCAAGTGTCAGAGTCTCAAGAGCCAGGTGCCGAGACACCCACATGCAGCCCTGTCGCCCTGGGATGCACTTGACATCACTGTTCTCTTCCTCAGATGGGAATCCACTCAAGCAGCTATTGCTGGCAGACACCTTCCTCCAGTTACCAAAGCAGCAGTTGTCACCCAGACCCAGGTACTTCACCAGGACAGGAGTGAGTGATGGGCAGCAATATTCAGGTTTCAGCACGTTAGGGTGAGACAGAGGATAGCAGCATCACCGTCTCCCCAGGAGATGGAAGAAAAAAACCTGTCTACAAACAGGGCACTAGAGAGAGTGGCTCCATGAGCAGCAAAACAGCAGTTCAGGAACTCCATGAATCAAAGGCTGCTCTAAATCACTGTTCAGTAACCACTCAGAGATTTAAACCCTCTGACCCTCCTACCACCAGGGAGTTCAGCAATTCACCTGTGGTGTGCTGCATGAAACCTGGGCATCCCCTCAACTGTCATATCATGAGGGGAGCATCCACTTTCTCTGTAACAGCCAGAATTTAACAAAGGTCCCATCCCCCATTCCCAAATTGTAGGGCTCTGACAAACCTCTGTATTTTTCCTTTCTTTTTTTTTTTTGAGCTATATAATTATTAATGAGCTCCCCACAGCTTTTGAAATGGGAGAATACCATGGATCCATGTTATTCTGTTTCCTTCCTGGCTACACACATTACATTTACCCTTTAGATCACTGTTGAATACTGAGCTTGTTTTCAGCGTGTTACACACAGCAGCTCCAGGATTTTCCTCTCACACCCCTTTCCCTAAGAAGCAGTCACATAAATTAGAGGCTGTCATTGCAGACATTCATTTACCAGTTCTCTAGGTGTTAGAGTAAGACTTACTAACTCGTGGTACCTTAAAGAAAAAGGAGTTTCACATTATTCTGAAGAGATGCTCAGTATTACCACACTTGTAAAACACATTAGTAAAACCCCACAGCATTTAATTACTTTATAAAGCACAGAGCTTCAAGTGATTAGAGCATAGGTAAACTGGCTAAACAGCCAGCAGCTGTGAGGAGACTCAGCACAGCAAAACAAGGAAGAAAAAGAGTAAAGGGATGGCCCTGCAATTTTCCTCATGTGTTGCACAGGTGTGACCTACCTGTAGGCCAGAAATAGAGCTGGATCAACTAAAGAGCCCTGGAAGACCATCAGTGTGCTTGGAAGTGGCAAAAAGCAGAGTAGCAGCAGCTGAAGGATGAGGAAGGGAAGGATGAGGAAGGGAAGGATGAGGAAGGGAAGGATGAAGAAACCTTACTTCAGAACAGCAGCACAGCAAAGCAGAAGAGTATTTCTGACCGAAAGCTGCAGACAGGTAATCCCAGCCTACAGTCCTGAGTTATGATTGCTCAGGACTCCAAGATGAATTTAGATCAAGGCAACAGCTAGAATTAGGTAAGGCTGAGCTGTACTACAGGTATAGAGCTGCAAAGCCAGACCTGTCTCCTGCAAGAAGACAGAAGCGCTCTCCAGAACAGGGTGACTGTGGCCCACAAAGGGTCCAGACTCCATTTTGAGATCATTTCTAGTCACCATTGCCCTGTCTGCACAGAGATGTAAAGAGCTGAATGAGCATCAAAGCAACCATGTCTGTCATTGCTGCGCATGCTTCATATGCCAGAGTGCTATCAGACCAGGGAGTTCCTAAATTCAAAGTCAAGTTTAATTTAACCATTTGAATAACTTTTTATACGTTCCCACAACAGCTCTTCTGGGGACCACTCCTATGGGTAGTCCATTTGTTATCTCTTCTGGGGACAGAGGTCAATTAATGCTGGTTTGTGCATGATAAACATATTTTACAGCCCAGAGGAGCAGGTAATAAAAGTATTACACTTCCCCATGCAAGGCCAGTGGAGCCTTTGGGTAAAGTCACGGCAGGAAGAAAGATCCTCTCTATGAATCTCATTTATAACACACAATACTAATCTTCTACACTTCCAAGTCACAATCTTAGAGTAGGACAGGGGAAAAACTTCTATAATCTATTTCTAACACAAATACATACATTTCTGACCTCTGTGTGACATCAGTGGTGGAGGGCTCACCATGGCTCAACACAATGGTGGAGAGCTCAACCCAAACGGGATGTCTCTTTTGGCAGCTCATTCGTTTCCCTGAAGGACACTATTTCACCTCCACACAATAGCAGAGAACAGGAGGAACCTGTTCCAGGAGCTCCCAGCTCCTTCAGAAAAGCAAAGATCAGCGGTAGTTTACAGACACATTAAAATATTTTTCAAACAGGGTGTAAATTAGACTCCCCATTTACCTGCCAAGATTCCAGTTCAGCCCTTTTCATTCCCCTTGTAAGAACAGCTGGCACAAGCAGCTAACACAGCAGGAAGCATGATTCCTTAAACTACTTTAAGTGTTAGTGACGCATATGTTCTAATCAAGAGTTGGCATCTTTAACATTCTTTGTATTTATTTTAAGAAAGCATTTTAGTTAATCTAAGCAAGAATATTCAAAAGCTACTGTGAAGAAAATACATTTTTGTTTCTGCTCATAGTTTGCAGAACAGACACTGAACACTTTGCCAGCTCATTCAGCAGACATCACTCGCTTACATGGCCAAGCAACACGGAGTGAAGAATTACATACACAAAAAAGCTCCAATTAAGCCTTCTAAAGACAAACTTGTGTGCCAAGGACATGCGACACAGCCTTGTCAAGGAGAAGCCAGGGCCGGAGAGGCAGTCAGCATGCAGTGGGGCAGAGAAGCCTGTTTCAAAGCAGTTTCCACATGTTTCTTTGCCATCCCTTGAAAGCATACCCACAGGACAAAGGCTGCACAAGGACTGCTTCAAAAAGAGCAAGTTGAGAAACTCCTTTAGGACTGTGCTGAGTGTGGCCGGACAGATAAGGCCACCTCAGCCAGGCTCTCACCTGTGCTACTCGCTGCATAAAAGAATATAGAATTAAACACTGAAGGTTTGGATAAAAATAGATAATTTGTAGTTCTCCTCTTAAAAATACTGTACAAATAAATAAAATTGCTGTCCATTTAAATATAACCGTTTGGGAAAACTGGACACCAGCAACTGTCTTCTGATGGACCCACTCATTCCAGAGGAAGGTAGAGTTATTCACCATCTCTGAGACCTCCAAATCGCAGCAGGAAACAATATCTGCAAAGGAAACACACCAAAGTTGCCAAATAAAACACAGCTTGGCAAGAGCACTGGCCCAAATATGAAGTCCCCTGGCCCACTGCTCTGCCTTGGCGACACTGATAGCATACACTAGGGTGGGTACACAAGCAGGCCTTTCTCAGTAAAAAAAATCATGGAATGGTTTGGGCTGGAAGGGACCTTAAAGCTCATCTAGTCCTAACACCCCTGCCACAGGCAGGGAACACCTTCCACTAGACCAGATTGCTCCAAGCCTCGTCCAAGCTGGCCCTGAACACTGCCAGGGGTGGGGCAGCCACAGCTTTTCTGGGCAACCTGTGCCAGGGCCTCACCACCTTCACAGGGAAGAACTTCTGCCTAAGATCTCATCTTAATCTCCCCTCTGTCAGGTTAAAGCCATTGCTCCTTGTCCTGTCCCTTCAGGCCTTTGTCAAAAGCCCCTCTGCAGATTTCTTGTTGGCCCCTTCAGGCACTGGAAGCTGCTCTAAGGTCTCCCTGGAGCCTTCTCCAGGCTGAGCAAACCCAGCTCTCTCAACCTGTCTCTCAGATTGCCCAGGACACGGTTGGTTTCTGGGCTCAAGAGCACACTGCTGGGTCCTGTTGAGCTTCTCAGTGACCAACACCCCCAAGTCCTTCTCCTTAGAGCTGCTCTCAATCCAGTCTCCCCCAGCCTGTATTTGTGCTTGGGACTGCCCCAGCCCAGGTGCAGCACCTTATGCTCAGCCTTGTTGAGCTCCACAATGTTTGCACTGTCTCACGTCTCCAGCCTTTCCAGATCCCTCTGGATGGCAACCCTTCCCTGCAGCATGCCAACTGCACCACACAGGTTGGTGTCGTTCTGAGCAATGTGAAACTTAAGGAGTTCCTGAATAGGAGGTCATATCCCTATCCTTGGTCTTTAAATTCATGAAAGAAAACTCATTCAGATGTTTTTCACAGTGTTCTGAGATTGAGTGTGTGGCTGCCCTGCACTGTAGATTTCACTGCCCTATGATAACAAAGCAATTTTATAATCAAAATTATGGAAAAATGTTAGTCCTGTTTGATTCAAACTTGCTATTGGAGAGTTTCAACTGAAGCTCCTAGATTTAGCATTGCCACAATCAGAGAATCTCCACTTCCATCCTCCTCCTGATTTTAGATTAGCAAAGTCCAATATGAAATCAGACTGTTTTATGGACTGAAGCATCCATGTATCAGAGTTTAAGACAACCCCATTTTCAAAAGGCAGGTTAGGGTCCATTCCAGTCCATGCTAACACAGCTGCTGACTCATTTTCATCAGCACCTCATGGCACAAAGGGCTGTACCACAAGTCACTGCTGCATCAACTCCGATTCCATGCCAAAATCAAGCGTAATCAGTATTCAGCTAGCTTCTTCCAGACCAGGAGAACACAATAAATGAAGAGGATTGAGACACACAGGGTTTTCAGGGATATATCCTGCCTGTGCTGGTGTTTTTTCATCTGAGCCTAGTCTGCAAACCTATTCACCATTATGGTTTTATATGAAAAGGAAAGCCTGACATTGTGATGCTAGAGCCTTTCTTTCCTCTTTATTCTTGCAAATTCCTCTGGAGCAGGCTAACCACTTCAAGGCTGGCCTGCCAACTAGTGGTACAGTTGCTATTACAGTATGCGAGGCCTCCCATTTCAGGTAGGAGTCCTCAGAAGTGACTCAATTACTCTGGTAGGATTTGCATTTTCAGCTATAAAGCTGCTTTTTCTAGATAAAAAGAAGCACTGATATTGTCCACTGAGATTTTAGTGAAGCATTTGATGTACCGCACAAGGAAGTAGTATTAGACAGTCAGGAGAAGACTGAGATTTGTCAAAAAGGAAGATGTTAAGGCAGTTAACATGTCCCAAGGGGAAACTGAAACTGGTAATTTGGAAATGAAGAGGCTAGAGCAGAGTTTTATCAAGATTGGCACTGGCAACAGACTTCTTAAACAGGGGAAGTTTAGATTGGATCTAAGGAAGAAGTTCTTTACTGTAAGGGTGGTGAGGCACTGGAATGGGTT
>WYDI02016252.1:0-28734 GCA_009867235.2 Psittacus erithacus
AAACTGACCAAAGAGGTATTCCATACCACAGCACGTCATGCCCACTATATAAACTGGGGGCAGTTACCCGGAAGGGTGAGATCACTGCTTGGTCGGGCTGGGTATTGGTTCGTGGGTGGTGAGTGGTTGTATTCTCTTCCCTTGTTATTTCCCTTATTGTTGTTATTGGTGGCAGCAGCAGCGGTTTGTGTTATACCTTAGTTACTGGGCTATTCTTATCTCAACCCATGGGAGTTACATTCTTTCCATTCTCATCCCCATCCCTCCAGGAGCAGGGGGGAGGAAGGGGGAGGAATGAGAGAGAGACTCTGTGGTTCTGAGTTACTGGCTGGCAGGGCCTGAACCATGACAGTATGAATGGGTGGGCTTAAGATTTCTTCAGTCACTGGTTCTTAAACAGATGCTGGCTCTAGCTTTCTCTCCTGAGCTACAATGAACAGTCCTGAACATCATGTATAAGCTGGGGGTACACAATGAGTGCCTGTTGTAATGGTGTGTATCACCTGCAAGATTGATTTCTACCCTTGCCTTTTCCATGCTTTTTAACTTTTGTCATGCAATGCCAGGTATTTTTCCTGGCCTGTGGGGGTCCAGAAAAGCACATCAGGGAGTTAAATGATCAATTCCATTGTACGTTCCTTGGCATTTGTCATCCATAACTTTGCTGTCAGGCTGTGCTGTCACCTAGGTTAAGTCCTTGTGGCTTTTCTAAGGGAAGTAAACTGAACTTCTGTGTCTCATATGGCATGGCCAGAAATCCTTGCTCTTTAACTTAGCTATATGAGTAACATGGCCACTATAAGTTAATGAGAGTAAAGATTTACTGATATTGTAAGTGCAGACTAATTATCTGACTGCTGCACAATCACAGACAAATGCTGTATATGTGCTAAGCAGACATTAGAAAAACATGTTTTTCAGCTGCTGCAATCTCTGTGTCCAGCAGTTTTTGCTAAGTACAATCCACCATGTTCCTTCACCTTTTTTTCTAGTAAGAGTAGAGGCCTAGATGAACAAATAGGTGACTGCTTCCCATAACAAATCCCTACTTACAGCTGCGTATAGCGTTGGCAGTCTCTTAAGAGTTTGGGCTGATGCTTCTATCTTCCTATCCTATTCACTGGTCTAAGCTGAATGTTTTTGGAAAATTTCAGGTGTTTCCAAGCAACAATACCTAAGGCAATACATTTTACAGCAATTTAAAAGGAATTCATCCTATCCTGTTCTTTGTCTTTTTTTTCCCTGTCATGTGAAGGAATTGATTTCCAGTCCTGGAGGAGATTCTGATGGAGCTGTTTACTGTCATATCAAAGTTTGCTTTCATTTGGCACCAAATCTGTGCAGAAGCCTGAATTAAATTTTTGTTGTGTGGCACTGTCAGAAAATGCCAAATTGTTTATGGAGGATATGTGATTGCAGAATCCCAGCGCCTGTGGGAATTACTGGCACAACTCTGTGATCTAAGGAGTTTCTTGGCAGTGTAAGAAGGAATGAGCCCACCACCACTGAGGTCGCCTTTCACATCTGTATTGAGCAGGGCAAACAGGCTAGTTTGGAAGATATGAGTGCTGCAATTTGTGAACTGTGTGATGCAGGGGGCTGTCATCTTCTCATGACCTTATGATTCAGCATCTTACTGGATATGAGGTCAGTTAGTTTGACATCACCACGCTTCGCTGCATGACGCTGGATAGATCCAGACTCACAGGATCCAGAGAAACATGCAGCCACATGAAGCCTCCCGCATTTAGAAATAAACCTGTTAAATGTAAGTGTAAATCCCTCCCTCTCCCCCTCCACCTTCCCCTTGCTTTCCACTATTTCTAATGATTTAAAATGAAGAACAGAGCAACACTGCATCTGCTACCACTGAAATTCTTCAGTGGCATGTCACAAGCCCTTCTGGAGCGATTGCTGTTCCAGTCCCTTGAGTGACAGCAAAGCTGTATTCTCTGCCAACCCCTGTGAAACAGCATCTTTGAATGGGCCAGCCTGTAGCTTGCGCTGTTGGCATATGATTATGTTAGTGCTGGTTTTGTTTGAGTGAATGCCTGTTTCAGTTTTGCAACTTTAAAATATCATTTTTGCAACTTTAAAGTATCATTTTTGCTTTAAAGGCATGTCATAGAAGGATGTAGAATAAGTAAACTGTTTGTATGTCCCTTAGTCTGTTCTAGAGCTACCAAGGTCTAAGGTGCCAGGGATAAGAACACTGTTCTGGGGTTACTGGCAGGAATGAGCTTTGAGAGTGAACTCCCTGCTGCATTAAGCTGACGACGCGGGTGTGCCCAGGATGACTGTTTCTCACTGCCATCAGCTGGCACAGTTGCACAGCTTTGCAAAGAGTCTGTTCCCATGCTGCTCTGATTTGAAACCACTCCAGATCTGTTTTGTTCAGCCCACTGGTTGCAGTGCTGGCTCTGCCTTCAGTGTCTTACTCTGTTTACTTTTCAAAGCTGATCCTAGTCGTGGCTCACTCTGAGGTTGGTGAAGTGAATCCTTGCAAAGAGATAAGGGGGGAAAGATCCCAGTGTAAAGGCTTGACGTTTCCAGAGTTATGTATGTGATTATTTATTGCTTTGAAAAATTATTTGCTTGGAGTGTGTCTGTGGACTGGACTGCTGATCTGTTTGTTAGAAGGGAGAAGGAGCTGCTGCTTTTGAGCCCAACTGTGTCATGGCTGATCACAACTGAAGTAGGGATGGGAGAAAGCCAGATGGTGATTGCAGAAGCGGTTGGATTGTGCTATGAGATTCTGTGCCCCTCTTCTTTGGGGGAGCTGCTGGCCTCCTTTCTCCCTCTGGCATGCTATGGAAAAGGGTGCCTGTTTAAATTACTTTGCTAATAGAAGTTTGGCAGATAGACTGTTCTGGATTAAAAAGAAGAACTTTAAATAGAAGTATTATCTGTGTTTGATGCTGTTTAATAGATGTTTTTTTCCAGCTAAGTGTAAATCTTCATGGGTCCTGGTAGCACTTCAGTAGCATTCGAAAGCTAATGAGCTGCTAATTATCAGCCCTGCCCAGGCTAATTAGTTCTGTTAAGAGAGAATGAATCTAGGCAGAACTCTGAGCTAATACAGCTTTGCTGCTTCTAGGACTTGAGCTGATGTGTTCAAAACTGGCATGTAGATCTCTGATTTAGGCAGTTCTGCATGTACAAGCTAGGTACTGTTATATCTTCTAGCAACCATGGGAGTTGTTTTCCCATTAGCATGAATGCCCAGTCTCCAGGTGCCAAGAACTTGGACACATTTGACTGATTTCCCCAGTTTAACCATACTTACTGTGCAGTCCCTCAAATCAGGCAGCACTGTGGATGGAGCTTCAGCAGAGAGAGGTTAGAAGGCAACAGGCTTGGTGTGACAGAAACCAGTTATGAGATCTGCACCTTATTGCACCACAGGGAATAGAAACTGCCCTTCCTCCTCACAGGTGTGAGCTCATGTGGTTCAATACAGCCCCTCAGTAGTTTCAGCCTTAAAGCCCTTTTCCACTGTTATGTTTTGCCCAGTGCATCAACAGCTTGGAAGGAAAGATCTGCAGATTTATGACAGTGCAGGATATGGTATATTTTGTTTTGCTGCTAATAAGCATTACCCTTCCGGAGCAATGGTTTCACTTAGATGCCTGATGATATTCTAGAGAGAGAGGCTCTATGTGTGGTGCTCTGCAACAGCCTAATAGTATTGATTTATTAGGAAATACTATAGTTCTGGTTATGCAGACAAGTAGGAAAAGTAGCTGCTGTAAAACTCATGTTGGTCTCCTAAAATTGGGAGTTCAAGCAATCTGGGAGAAAAAGGCTCACTATTTGAGGCTGGTTGACCTATTTTACTAACCCTTCATCATGGAACTTTTTCTTGTATCCCCAAGGGAACCTGTTCTAAGCATTCCCTAGGTGGCTGCATTTGTGGTGCTAGCCAATACTATCTCTCAGTCCAGCTTCCTAAAGCTTGGTTAATAAATGCATCACTTTGGTTCCCCTGTATCTGGTGCCTCATCCTGCTGTCCGCATGTTCCAGTTCAAGAAGTGATAATACATGGAGTTCACACATAGTGAACAGCAAAAACCCCAGAGGAGTTGTTCATACACAATAATGTTGGTGCCAAATGAAGGAGGAGGTAAAATCAAAGGGGCTTGTGACTGAAAGGAGTGATGTGATTAAACATATTCATCTGGGAAAAGGCCCTTACTGATGTGATGTTTTGCTTTGCTTTTCAGGTACTGTCAGTCACTGAAGCTTATTTCATAGAGGGACAGTAGCCCATTTGATTGAAGTCTTCCATCTGAAGGCAGGTTGATTTGGTTCCGTTCTGCTACTAAGGATTGTAGCTGGTGAATGTATTTGCCCCACCACCTCTAAGTTAATGGTGTACCAAGGACAGATGTGAAGCAGCTCTTTGTCTGGATGTTGATGTGTTATCTTCTTACAGCATCACAACACCTCGCTCCCACTGGCAGCACAGGATATGGAGGCTCTTGAAGTTGATGACATTAGCCCTGCCTTGGAAGTGACTGAAGACTTTTTCAATAGTTTTGATACAAAGCTTGAAAAGATTGTGCAGCCCTCAGAGGTTTACGGTGTGCATGAGGTCCCTGAACTGGTTGGGCATGAGGTATTTGACCAGATCACAGAAAGCAGGAACCTGAGGAACGTTGCCTCCTTAGCCAAAAGTACCCTCATCTGGGATCACTGCAAAAATGGTCTCTTGGAAACCAAAGCTCAGACAGCATTCCCTGCCAAAGACCCGTGTGTAGTGCAGAAGGGAACAGCTGCTGACAACCTTGCTTGGGCAGGGGAAGGGGAGACCACAGCTTTTAACATCTTCCATATCTGCCAGCGGAGGAGAGACAGGCCTCGCTCGGTGAATGACATCCTGGTGCAGAATGAGGAAGCCTCCACATTCAAACCAGGGCACAACAGGTCACGCTCCGATATCAGCCATGTAAACTGGGGAGTGGTCTTCACGGGAACCTCCCTGCAGCAGCCACCTGCGTCCAGTCAGGACAATAACTGCGCTCTGCTCTCTTACCTGGCACTAACCAAGGAAGAGGACATCCAAGGAAACACAGGTTCGTGCTGATGCTTTATTGTTCCCGTTAGTATGAGGACTTTCCTATTTGTTTCTAATATTTATCTTGAAAGAAGAGATGGGTGTTTAAAAAAACCCAAGCAACCTGCAAAGCAGTCAGCGCAGCTCTGTTGCCTTTGGTGTAGCTCTGTCTGTTTAAAAACTGCCTAAGGATCGGTTTTTAAACCAATCTTGACTTCTGTTTCATGGTTTAAAAACTAAGCTTGGTTTAGTTTTTGCTTCTGTTTTGTTCAGTTTGACTCAGGAAAAGAAAAAGAAGTTTTGTATTTCTGACCTTTTCCTTACCTGATGTCCCCAAACTGAAAAAAACTTTGAATGCTAAAGCTAATGAGAGAATGGCAAATCCAAACAAAGTCAGTTTTCATAGAAGTTAAAGAGTGGCCATGAAAAAGAGGGCATGCAAAGCTTTACTGTGAGGCCTGAGACCTCTGCTCTGTTTCTTTAAGAAATGCTGGCTGTTCAGTCCATAAATAATTAAAAAAACTCAAGCATGCAATTTGTGCTTGTCAGTATTAAGGCATCTCTGCCAGCTTTGTATGGGTTACAGAAAGTCTTGTTATCAGATGGAGGCAGGCGTCTCCAGTGCCTGTATGAAGCGGTGTTTCAGCAAGCGATTCTTCTTCTTTTTCCTTTCTCAAGCGCTGCACTGGAAGAGGTTGTGCTCAAGGCTTTGGAAACACTGACCCAGTGTCTCCGTGTCCATGATTTATTTTGTAGATGCCAGAAGTGGACTGGGCACTTATGAAAATCAACCAGTGCCACCAAGATTTTTGTAATCTAAATAAAGGCAGGACTTAACAAAGGAATTTATAAATCAAAGGTTTGTGAAAGCAAGCATGTTTGTGTGTATGGTGGAATGACTTCAGTTATGAATAGGTAGCCTGTTCAGGGTTAAAACATGCCTTTTGGGTTAGGTTTTCCAGGTAAGTCAGCTAATTTGGAGAATGAAAAGCAGATGCCCATATAATATGTAGGTATATGAATGTATATATACCTACACAAACCGGTAGGTTACTGTGTTATATTGTAACATAGTTGCTGTATCCCGGAGAAGGGTGCTCTTGGTTGACAAGTGTACTTGCTGCTATTTTTGTTCAGGGGGATACATTGCTGCTTGTAGAGCAGGGTCTCTGTCTTCCCATAGAAGGGATGCAGAACAGAAAACACACCCAGAAGCAGGTTTTGTCAGCTGTGTCCTGGTATCTCATGGGTTTAACTTAACATATAACACTTTTGTATGCCCTTTGACTCTGGCTCCCACTTCAGTTGGTCCAGTCCGCTTTGCTTAGAGGCAACAGCAATTAGTTGATTCCTTAAGCTCAGTTGTGTCCAGGCAATCCCTATCACAGTGAGTACCCAAGGCGTGCTGCTTTGGTAGTAGCAGTGAAGTTCACTTGTACTCCTCCCAGCCTTTCAGCAGGCGCTTACACTTTTTAAATGCAGTTAATCCAGTGAAGTTTTTCTTCATATAGAAAAAGTGAACAAACTGTGTTAAAGTGTGATACGCTCTTTATCGTTATGATTTCATGTTAAACAGTTTGTAGTTGCAAGTTGTAACTGTGAAGACCTCACATCTGTAAAGTAATTTTGTGAAGTGTAACGATATCAGCAGTCTCAAGAAAAACAGAAATTGATAGGTTTCAGTGAAGGAAACTCTTGGGCTTAGACTGTCTGCAATAACGTCAGGTACCTTATAGCTCCTCTTTTCCATGACTTCTCTATGGTTCCAGGAGCAAGTTCCGTTGTTGTGCTCAGTGCTGCCCTAAGCATAGATCTCTTCAAAAAGGCTTTTTACAGAGTATGGTCAAGTTCTGTGATTTGAGGTGAACTGAACAAGGGGAAAAAAGGGATTAGTAAGAGTGGCTGCAGAACCTCCCCCAGTACTCACCCATAGCCCATCAGCAGTCAGTACCTCTGAAGTGCTCAGCCACATTTCTTCTGTTGCCTTTTGCAAAGGTACGAGACATTTGTCAGTGCTTGCCGCATGCCCTCCAAGAGCCTTTCTGCATGGGATGCTCAAAGGCAGGGGTACTGTCTTTGAGGAGGGAGAATTTCTGTGCTCTGAAAGTGCACTCTTTTAACCTGTTTCCTTAACCTGTTCTGCTGCTGTGCAGGTTTTGGAAGGTAGTTGTGGTATTTCTTCCCTCTGTGTTTACAAAAGAGGCTGCTATAAACTCTGCTGCTACTGTGAGCTGAGCTGAAAAGAGAAAAGCAAAAGCAAGAAAGTAGGTAGTGCAAGTGTGTGATTCTGGGACTGATAATTATTCTCCACAAAAGACTGAAAAATGTATTTTAAGGTTGGCTAAAAGCTGCTGCAGTGGTTGAAGAGATCACAGTGGCTGCAGCCTGTGGAGACATCCCTTTCCAGGGCTTTAATGCAGATTAAATGGATGCATATGAGATACTGAGCACAACTTCAGCCGCTCCGGTCAGTCCTCATTGCAGTAAAGGACTTCCCTCTGGAGCCTGCAGAGGTCTCCCAGTCCTCCGAGGCTCCCGGATTGCTGCATAGATTAACTCTTAATAGTTTTTTTTCCTTATCTTCATAGTATATTTATTACTATGAGCTTATCTGTTCCCACTCCTTGCTTTTTTTATAATGCAAATAAAATTAAACTGGATCTTTTCCATGTGCTATGAAAGAAAAGGATTTCAAAAGCAGCTGTGCCTTTTGGGGCAGTATGTGCTTAGGCCTGCTGGCAGAACAGCTAGTGTGCTAGAAATGAGCCCTGAGTGGGCTGCAGAGCAGTGTCAAGTGGGAAGTGGACCTAGCAAAGACAGAAATTGTAACCAAATTCAAGTCAGGCTTCTGTATTTCTGGGCATGTGGCCTTGCAAACAAAGGGAGAATGCAGCTTCTGTAGTATCCAGCAAAAGCTTGCTTAGATCATTAAAACACAATGTATGAGTGTGGATGTTTTCATTCAAACATAGCCACTTCTGGGAGTGTGGGTGCTATGGTACTTTTCCTGGATGGCTGTTCTGTTTGCCTACCATGCCCACACGGGAAACTGTCATTTGTGCTGTGTACCTTGCATCTGCCCAGTGACACACTGTCCTTGCTGCAGAAGGCACCTTGTGCCCCTCTCTGACAGCAGCTATGGAGGTACTTCACCAGCCCCATTGATTTTGTCAGTATGTTCTGCCAGGAAGCTGAGCCTACAGGGTTTTGCAGCACTATGGCAAAACAGACATGTCACAGAAGGGTGACTGTCTTAAAACTGGCCAACAGGCCCAAATTCCACTGTGCCTAATTGAGACCAGGATTTCACCATCTTCCATTGGCAGACTGGTTTAACAAAATGTCTTTTCCCCCCTCTCTTCACATCTTTTTTTAACTGGCTGGGACCCTAGCCATCATCTGGGACGCTTTGAAGGTATGATCTAGTACTCGGAGTTTGTGCAGGGGATGTTTCGAGAAAGTCTTGGGCTCCTCTTCATACAGCTCTGGTACATACTACGTACTTTTCTTGTGTGTTTTTGTAGAGGTAAGACACCTAAATCTGTATTCATGAGCAACATACCACTGATTCACAGGTTGGGGACTGGAGGGTGAGCCTTGCATTCTGAGGAATCATTTTACAGTGTGCTTTCTCTTACCCTGATGACCACACAGGCTTTATGTCAGTGTTTGTTTGCCTGCTTTTCTCACCTTCAGCTTCAGTAGTGGTGGCTGGTACTAGCCAAGGAAGTTTCTGAAGCCTAATTGCCGTTTGTGATTTTGCAAAACACCCCTGTAGCACTGTTCTTTGTGGTATGTAAGAAGCTACACAATCAGGGCAGACCAAGGCCATTAATTGCCACTGGGATGGCAGAACATTATAGGTCTGTGGTGTTGGGCAGAAGATAATGGTGCTGAGAGGCAGATGTGTGGAAACAGCACTTCTGCAGCTTTCCCTGTGGAGAGCAGGAAGCCTCAAACCACTCGGAAATAATCCCAGAGGTATCAGACCAGTTGGAGAGCTGATGTCCCTGTTCCAGCCCCCACTCCACCCTGTGGCCAATTTGTTTTCAGCATTAAAAGATAGTCAAGGAAAAAGTAACTGTACCACAGAGATTTGGGGCCTATCAAGATTTGAGGAGGCAAAAACGTTATTTAAAATAGAACGCGAGTTGGATGCCCTTCGCTGTGGAGGTCTGTAAGTGCCAGGGACTGTCTGTGCACCTAGCAAGAGATAGTCCCTTCTCTTACGAGTTAAAATACACCACACAGTAAGGATGGGGAGGGTGAGCAGGAGCAAAGAGAGGTGAGGCACTTTGCCCAAGATGAAATGAGAGTATAATTTAGACTTCAACTCATGTGCTGGATGATGCTGATCCCTCTGGCTAATTTGGGGCGTGCAGCACTTGTTCCCTGCAGGCTCTTTCCTGATTGCTCCTTGGGCTTGGACACCGTTTCAGCTGCAAGGGCCATGAGGAGCTGACAGAGAGCAGCAGTAGCAGTAGGAGGGGGTTAGAGTGGGCAGCTGCCTCCTCCAGTGGAGGAAAACGTGACCTACTTCACTCCCTTGCCTGGGAGGCTGTGGGAAGGTGAGAGGGAGGACGATGGGAGGGCCTCACATATAAATACAGTGGGTAAATTCATAGAGCAGGAGGATTACTGTAAACAGCGCTGATGAGTTTGGTTATGAAGCTGTTCTGGTTGGAAGGGTTATTCCTTTATTCTTTTTGGAGATTTTTGCTCCAAAATTAAAATACTCCATAAAGCTAATGAACAAATTTCATCTCCTAGGGCAGTGCTGATTGCTTCCAGTGATGTTGTGATGACTTTCATAACTGAATTTTCGGGTTAGTTGCTATCATTCCCTTAGTGGTGTCAGCTGGCTCTCTCTTTCTTCCAACTTTTTAAAGCTGAATTAAGTGAATTTATAAAAACATCAGCAAATCTATCTTCATTTGATATTCTCACTTCTTTTGCAAGTACTGCTGTTTCATGCATCTCCTGACTGGTAGTAAGGAACTGTCTCTTTCAACTCATTATACTTCTGTCGCTGCCACAGTTGAGTCCTGTTCTGGGCTGGTCCTGCACTTTGACTGAATCCAGCCTCCTTCTTTACAGCCCCCTTCGCACAGGCTCTGTGTCAGTATGCACACTATACAAGTGTTCCACTCACTGCAGAGGAGCAAAAAGGATTGGATGGAGTGGCTGGGCAGCCAGGATCCTATAGACATCAGCAAAGTTTCTCGTGTATTTCTTATACAATGCCACACCTGAAGGGAAACAGTATATAATTTATTGAGGAATAAATTGTTGAGGTTCTTTATCCATCTGTTTCAGCAGTTCATTCAGTGAGGAGCTTATTTTTGGTAAACAGCAAAGCCAGGCTCACTAGCAATGCATAAATCTAAAATGAAGAGCTTGCAAGTTCAACTTTTTCAAAGTAGGTTTTGCTTTCCCTAAGCTTAAGGAAGATAATGAAGTGAATGACCTTCTGGTGGGGAGAGATGCTGTTTCTTTATATAATTTAATACAGCTACCTTGTTATAAGTCCCACTGCTGTACTGGTCCCTTAGGATGGCATTGGGGGAAGCCAGATCTAGCTAAAATCTGCTGGAAATCTGTGGCTAAATATGAATGCCATTTTTTCAGGACCAAGCATGTATCTTCTGAATATGCTGAGACATTTGGACTCTCTCCTGGGGTACTGGTTGCACCAACAGCCCCCAGTGTGGAGAGGGGGTTGCTGTGTTCTCTGTGCAGAGTTCCTGGCTGGGACAAGTGGGCAGTTTTCAAAGGAGAGAAGGGACACTGAGGAAGATACTGCTCTGTCCCTGGCTGCTGAGTCTCTCTCTGCTTCCCTCTGCTTTCTTCCCCCTGTTCCCTTGAAACTGTAACTCCAAATGACTCAGGCATGGGCCATTTGCTGTGGTTATTTCCCTTTTTTACTTTTCCTCCATTTACTGCCCTGTCTCTGTACAGAGGAAAAGAGATGCAGTTTCTGTTTGGAAGGCAGACGGGAGAGATGGTAACATTTGCTCTCTAAGTAGAAAGGTATTATCTCACACACTGTGTGTTGAGGAGATAAAGGAGTAGAGGGTTATAAAGTGTATGTGTAGCATATGGATTCAACCTGTCTCTGCCAGCATCTATTGCCCTGACCTAAACAATACAAGGCATTTGAATTTTAATCAAGTTGGCTTCTGGCTCTGTCCCAGTTAGAATGAGAGCCAGTGGAGCTAATTCATAGGAGCTTGAAGGGAAGGAGTGGGGTGAAGGAGGGAGAAGGGGCTGCCTCTGTGAAAGGCAGGGAGAGATAACCTTTCTCTAACTCAACAAAAGACAACAAACCTGTGTGCAGATGAAGGAGGGGTGGCTGGGGGAAGGTTATGAGTTGTCTTATTACGGAGAAGCTTGAACTGTCATCTGTACTTGCAAGGAAGCGAGAGAGATTGCAGTTGGAGCTGCAGAAGCACTGCCTCCCTGATTGGATTAATAGAAAAGGAAGATGACTCTAGAATGGCTGCCCATTATCTGCACTACAAAGGGATTAGTGTGGGTTTCAGAGAAATTAATGGCTTTTAAGTTAGTGCAGAAATACTAATGAATGTCAGGGCCAGAGATGTACGATGAACAAAATTAGTTCTCTTTTAGTGTGTGAGTGTGCATGTATCTATCCATTTGGGCTATGAAACTGTGCTTTTTCTCTCCCATTTTGAGTTTTAGATTAGGCTTTCAGTTTTCGAATGTAGCTGAAATACTCTTGTGTAGCTTATTTGTCTGCAAGATACAGTTACATTGATTTCTTTTTTACCTTTCCAGGCCTAGTGCCAAAGTAGCAAATTTTTAATTGCTGTTATGATTTCAGTCATATATGCAGTAAATTTTTGTGGGTGAAGTGTAGAGTGCTTTAAACACAGTGTTAAATGTGGGCTCCTTTCTGAGTATGTGGGTGATGTGGGGAAGCTGCGGCTGAGCTGGAAAAATGAAACCTGGGTGCATCCTTTTTGTTCATGTGGATGGGAAGAAGCATCCTTCCCCTGTTTTTTAACCTCCATGAGGTTTGCTTACTTACATTAAGTGTATCAAGCAATTGATTCTCATGTATGTTCATAAAGTTTAACTGAAGCTTGTCTACTTAATCCTTATAAATCCTTAAAGTGGGCCTTCATTGAAGAGCTAGCCGAAGGTCTTACGCTGTTGCTGTTCTGAATCTTCCTCCTGCTCATACATGAAACTCTTGCAACTGACTACAGCAATGCTTTCAGCCAAGGATGGGAGCATCTCCTTAGACTGTAGGTTACAGCCCAAGTTCTGCTTTCTCACCAGCTGGTATCAGAAGCTGCTACTTCTGATACCAACTGTCCCCCTCATACTGAGGGACAGTAATTAAATCCCTCAGATATTCATAGTCCCTGGCTCTCCTTGTGCCCCTGGGAGAGTAGACAGACTCATCTATTAGTCAGCAGTAGTGATAACACCTTGGCCAGCAATCCTGGCCATGTTAGCTGGGAAACCCAGTACAAATGGGGTAGCAGTAACTTCTGTACGTGCTCATCTTTGGCTCTTTGTTTTCAAGCTTCATCAAGCCCAGATGCTTCTGTTCTTATCTCTGTGAGGAAGACATCCTAGGTATACTTGGAGGTGATCATGTCTAAAACTTGTTAAGAGTGTGGCCTGTTAATGTGAGTGGTAACTGGTTAAGCTGAGATGCTGAAAATATTTTGTGCCTGCAGCTGTCTCCCATATCCCTCTTTCAAAGGTTGTCAGCCTGAGGGAAGAAACCATAAGTGAAACAGCTCCTGTATTGCTGTGGTTTGTGATGCTGCTGTGTGTTAAGGTCAATTGATGCTGATTTCATTTTGACCTAATTGTGCCTGGCAGTGGATGAGGAGCTGTTCCCAAGTGGCTGCCTTGCTCCTGCGCCAGGAATAGTGGTCTCCAAGGGAGATGGACAGCTGGAGGCAGAAGCCTCTTCATTTGTCTGTTAATTTTGGCACTGTTTGTAAGTCAAGACCCATCACAGATACCCTCATTGGAAAGATGAAGTAGAAGTCAAATGGGAGCAAGACTTGTTCCTCAAGGCTGTGTGGTTTTGGGGTGCCAAGTGTTAAAGTCAGTGTTAAACAATTGAATGTCACTGAATTTATAAGAGGACCAACAGAAATGGCATAGAGTTGCATGTCTAGCCCAAGGTGAAAATACAATGTCTGCATGTATTAATGGTGACCGAAGTGGTGCAAATCAGATGGGAACAAATTTTGTATGGAAACCTTTTTTATAACTCGGGAAAGCATTAGATAATTCCTTCTGAATCTGTATCACTTTGGTGGCCAGAGTGACTCATGTATGGCTGATTTTTTGCGGAAAAAGAGAATTCTCCTCAGCTTTGTCTTGAGCCAAGGTTTGTGAAAGGGTCTGCTCTGAAGCATGTGCAGTGCCGAGGTGCTTAGATGTCTGTGTTTGAGACTGGGCAGCCTCTGACTTCATTTTTGGTCATGACTGCTGTTCCTGAGTCCGATTCTCATAAATCAGCAAAGCTCCTCGCTATTAAACGGAGCTGTGCAAAATGTTCTGACTCTGGATTGTTCTGAAATGTGGTAAGAAACTGTTGTTGTTGGGCACAGTTCTCCATTCTCTGTGTCCTGGGTAAGTCCAGGTGCAGTGCCTGGGTGCTGTTCCAGCCAGTTCCAGTGGCCCAAAGGCAGAGATTCCCTGGAGCCTGGGGGGAGAACATGGTGAAGCAGGTATCTCCCTGCAGCCCCATCCAGGACCCCATACTGGAGAAGGTGGAGATTTCCTGAACGAGCTATGGCCATGGAGTGCTCATGCAAAAGTAGTTTATCCCAAAGGACTGCAGCCCCTGGAGAGGACCCACACTGGAACAGGGGAAAAGGGTAAGGAGGAAGGAGCAGCAAGAGGAACTGACTGTGACCCCCATTCCCCTTCCACCTGTGCTGCTTGGGACAGAGGGGAGGTAGAGGTGGTGTTTGTGAAAGCACAGAGTTGAGCCTGGGGAAGAGTGGGGCAGAAGGGAAAGGTGTTGTTTTAATTTGCACATGTTTCTCACTGTTGAAATCTATTTTAGTTGACAAGAAATTACTTGATAATACTGTACTCTTCTGGACTAGATTCTGGGAGACTTGGAGAGTTTTGTTGCTCGGTTGCTGTTCTCCTGGATAATCTCAGGAAAATTGCTTTGGTTCTCTCTTTCTCTGTCCCCTTTTTGTAAAGTATTTTGGTACCTCTGGATAAAACAGTGCTATATTCTCGTTTGCTCAGATGTAGTCAGTGCTTGTGTTGGATAATTATAACCTATTGGGTGAACTCTATTTCTGTGATCCTATCCTCCAGATACATCATGTATGAGTAGGAGAGATGTGTAAGCCAGAGTGACATAGCAATTTGAAACAACTAATTAAAAAGAATTAATGGTACCTTTCTCATTTTGTTTCCTCCAGAACACAAGCCAATGTTCCCAAATATTCTGAAGAAGGGATACTTAGAAATTAGAAGAGACAGTGACAGCTACTGGCAAACCTGTTACGCTGAGCTCTCCCCATACAAACTGTACCTATATTGCTTGGACAGCAGTGGCAACCAGACTCTTCCCAGCGTGTATCCACTCATGCATTTTCAAAGGGTCACTGTTAGTGGTTGCATTGAAACCAAAGTGGTGGATGCTGTCCTGTCAGACAACTCTCGGCTACAGTTGAAGGCGGAGTCCTCATGGGAGGCTTTGGACTGGGGACAGAAACTCTGGGAATTGGTGCGTGCTTCTGTACCTGTTTTCACAAGGCCACAGGAGAAGCTGGAGAATGTGCCAAAGCCTGAAAATCACAGTGACCTTTCCAAAACCAATGGATTGTTAGAGAAGCCTATGGAGCTCTTCCTGTCCATGAATTTGACTGAAAACACTAAAGAGTACCAAAATATCCTCAAATCAGGGACTCTTTATAGGTTAACAGTCCAGAATAACTGGAAGGCATTTACTTTTGTCTTGAACAGGTCTTATCTCATGGCATTTCAACCGGGTAGGCTGGATGAAGATCCTCTGCTGAGCTACAATGTGGATGTGTGCCTGTCAGTCCAGACAGATACTCAGGATGGCTGTGACTCTTGCTTTCAGGTCATTTTTCCCCAAGATGTCCTCCGCCTGCGGGCAGAGACCCGTCAGAGGGCCCAGGAGTGGATGGAGGCACTGAGAGCAGCAGCCAATGCTACTAGAAGTTTAACTCAGAACCCACAGGTCACGCTTCGGAACAAATCTGGCGATCGCCCCTTTGGAAATGATATTAGGAAGAGCAAGCGCCAGTCTGTGACCACGAGCTTCCTGAGCATCCTGACCACGCTGTCTCTAGAGAGAGGGCTCACAGTTCAGAGCTTCAAGTGTGCAGGTAAGCAACCAGGCTGCAGCATCTGCACCCGCTCCCCTTCTGCGCAAAAAGGAAATCACTCAGAAGAGCATGTATGTGTTTTAGCAGCACACAGCCGATCCCTGCATCTCACTGTGGCCATAAATACTTTGGTGTATTAGGCTTTCTTTGCACATACAGCACTGCACGGGCTAGGGCTGCCTTACAAGGTGGCTCAGCTGTTTCCTTGCTTCAGGACACTGGAAAGGTGGTCCAGAATTAAAGAGATTTGAATTCTGGATATGATGCAACTTGTCAACTTGGAGCACTTTTGCTTCCTTTCATTAGTATGTCTCCAAGTAATTTTTAGAACTCAGTTTCAGATCTGGGCCTTCTGAGGAGACTCCTCAAAGCATTCATGCTTCCCTGAAACCCTGTCATTTGGCAGCTTGTGTTCCAGCACTGAGGTTCAGGCATAAGCTCATCTGCTTGGTTCTTCCCTTGAGGCAGGTGTGAAAACGTGACCTTAAGCCTCTGCATCTAATTGAAAATTTCAGTTCATTTGACTGCTGACTCTAGTCCTAGGCTAGATCATGATTTTACCCAGTTTGGGAATGAAGTGAAAATAGAGAGGACCCATGTAGGTACGTAGTCCTTTTACTTTAGCGAGGGCAACTTTGTGGAACAAATTTGGACGCTTTGTGCCTAAGCTGTACTCTCTGACTGGCTTTAGTTACCGTCAGAAGTTGTCAGCTTTATCAGAAACAGCTTTCCTGGAGGGTTTTTCTCTTTTGTTATGGGAGCTATGAGGGTCCTGCCTCTTCCCCACTCTGCTCTGGGATAGGGATCTGATGTGGAGGTCTCCTGTTGCTCTGGAGCCACGCATGGCTCTGGGAGGGGTTCCAGGACCTGCTGGCTGGCCTGAATCCCTTCCACAAGAGATCTGAGCCCCAGAAGTACTGGGTTGCCCTTGGAACTTGCTGTGGGTGCAGCTGGGTTTGTCCCTCTCTAGTAGTCACCCATGGGCAGTGTTCCTGGTCACCTCCTCACAGTGCATGGCACCCACCTACCATCATATGAAGCATCGTGAAGATTGTCCTCGCTGCAGTTAGTGATTTGGTCACAACATTTGGGCTTCTGCCTGAACTCAGTTCTGTTCTTAGCTACATATTCTTTGTGTAACTGCACATCATTTTTTTTCTGGAAGTAATTATGTGGCAGACTACAGCTGATGCTGAAGGTGCCTGGGTCCTGTGATAACCTGTGTTACCTGAACACTGTTGGACAATGGTCATGTCTTAGTTTTAAGGGTAGTTGTGAGAGTGAAAACTGCAGGAAGACTCTGGGAATGGGTCAAATAAATATGCCCAAGATGGACCTAGGCCAGTGTGTTATCCAGCAGAGAGCTTTATGAAACTCAAGAAGACACTGGAATTAACAGCCTCATTTTAAGGGAATGTCCCAGAAAATGTTAAAACTTTAACTCTGTCTCCTAATTTCTTTTGTTAAGCTCAGGAGAAGAAAAATTCGTAATTTTGCCTTTTACTGACATCCAGGAGAGTTTCAAGTGAGCATTTACAATGACCTCCTCAAAAATAGGATCAGGCCCTGGGATGGAAACAAAATGCATGGGTTCAATGTGAAAGAGGTTTTAGTCTTGCATTGTGTAGTATGGGAGCAGACTTTTCTGTGGGAAAGGATGGATTTCCTCTCCCAAACATAGGATGATTGTTCTGCACACAGTCATGTGTTCCCTGCAGAAGTAAGCTGCTCTGGTTGTGTCAGGGTTGCATGGAGTCTTTTCCTGATACACGTGAGGCATTCCCAGTGCTCCTGTGGCCTTTTAGTCTGCAAAACTGAACAAACACTTGTGCAAAGAAATGTGAGTGGTGGGGAGGCTGTGAGGAGCTGGCCACTGGTATTCCCTGCATCTGAGGGTGGGGATGCACAGCACTTCCTGTAGTTTCGAGCCCTTTGCCGTCGGCATGAGACCCTTTAAGCTGGTCTTTGAGAGTTGCCTGGAACTTGTAGCTGTTACCAGGTGCAAAGAAATGAATACTTGTAATTATAACTGGGAGAAACTGGGGAAACTCGTCTGGCTCAGAAAAGTTTGTGTGAGGAGCCTTTGGAGGCACACCAGCAAGCTGAGGCTCTCCTTGTACCTTGCTCCCTGCCGGCAGTTTGCTCTGCTCCCCCTGGCATGGGCTGCTGTTTAACCTAAGGGGCCTGCTGTTGGTAATTACATCTTGCAGGCATTGAGAGCGGTTTTCCCCCGGGCTGCTGGGAGGGGTAAGCTTGGAAAAGGATGAGGAGGGGGGAGGAAGAAAAGTTTTGCTGTGAATTCTTCAGCCATTTAGTGCAAATTCCTGTAATTACCGTCTTTGTGTCCTGTCCCAGTGGCACATAATACAGCAGAAGCCTTTCCTAATTGAGACCTTACAGGAGGTACAAATCCCTCCTTTGTTCAGCCTGACAAATTAGTGCCAGAAAGTGGCAAGGTCCGAGTGGGAATCAAAGGCAAGCAACACAAAGATGGAACTTAAGGCTACAGTAATAACCCTCTCTAGTCCTGCAGGGGTGGGAGGGAAGGAAAAGTAATGACCAATGAAAAATGAAGGGTTTTTTTGTTATAAATTCCCTTGACATGACAGCACCTCAGGGCTGCTTTATTTATTTAGGAAAAGTGATTAAATAGTAATACAACAGGGCAGACCATTGTCTCTCGAGCTACCCCCCTTCCTGCAGACCCCTGCTGCCTTGGCTAATTGATTGACAATGAACCTCTGATAAAGAAGGTTGTTGGGAGGACCTGATGGGGACAGTTTTTGTGGGGTTTTTAATTTTATTTTCTCTTTGCAGTCTTTGTGGGGTTCCCCTCCCTGATTTTCTTCCTGTTTGGAATGCCCTCTGCATCCCCCTTTCCTTTTCTCTCTCAGTAAAAGCTTTTCAAGGAACTGCTCCCAGACAAACAGCTGACACAAGCAGGTAGGGAAGAATGCGAATGTCTGTGCCTCGCTATTGACAGGTTTATCTTGGAGTCTGACTAGCACTTTTCAACTCGTGATAGAAGCCAGGGTGGTGGTGTCAGATGTAGTCATGGGGCAGGGGGGACAAACTGTTGATACACTGGAGTCAGAAGGGCAGCTTGAAAAAGATTTTCCTTTGCTTGATCAACGCATACAAACATTTTCCTCACATTTCTGTCTTACCGTAGAGGGCAGGACATTATTTCCCATCATTTCCAAATATTAATGAATAGGCTACTGACTAACAGTGGAGAGGCATGGTTTTTATAAACACTTACCTTTCCTGACATAACTTATATTTTTTTCTTTGGAATAGCAATACATTTTGGAACATGAGGTTAACTAGAAACTGCTGGCACTGGAATGTCAGCTTCCTCTGTCCTTTGCATGTTCATATAATTGCAGGCTCAATCTTGCCCTGTTGCTGGGGTGCAGCAGTGTTCCCATGGGAAATGTTTGGGACTTGGAGCGAGAGTGGCATTTGTGAGTGTGGATCTGCTCAGTGAGGCTTTGGAGAGACCTACCCCTTCTCTTCAAATGGGTATGAAATTAAAGCTGGTTGCAAGTCCAAGCTCATAAATACACGTATTATCATTTGTTCTTTAATATGTAGGAAATGAGACACGCATCATGTTAGGATGATCTGTTGGGAGAGCAGTGTTGTTATTTTCTGGTCTGAATTTCAGGTGAACTTAAGAGAAACCCCCAAACTGTGTTACAAATTTGGGATGAGATGGCTTCTATCAAAACGTGTTTGGCAAGTGCAGCATCTTGCACACAGCAGTAGCTGATTGTGAGTGCTCCAGTGGCTGTCCTCTCTCCCTCTTGGGCCATCTCTGGGCTCCTTGGGCATGGCAGGTTCCTCGTCTCCTGGAGAAGCGCTCCTGGAGGGATCTGTAAGGAGCAGATGTCCTCAGGTGCCCTTCACTATTGCTATTCCTTTGGCATGTGCCTTCACATTTCCATAGATGGGGAAGACAAATGGCCTCTGCCCTTGCCTCCTGGTTTGTATAGCTCCTGTTCTTTTGATGTCTCTCTTCCTTTTCATCTTTTATTTTTTCTCTCCCTGTCATTTACTGAGACAATTTTTTTCAGAGAGGTCAGTTGTGTCTGCCAGCAACTCTTGTTGCTTAGACAGCAAGTCTTAATGGATGGGGGAGTTTCTGCCTTCTGCAAAATGTGCTCTGCACCAAAACCACATTTGTCTGTATGGCTTTCCTTGCTTCTCTTCTGGGGTGCCTTCTGTCTGTTCTTCCCTGCTTTCTCTGTGTCTCCTCACTTGCCAGAAGGATAAATACAGCTATTAGGGCTTCACTGACTTGGCTGGTTGAGCTGAACACTAGGTGCAGAGAAGCCAAGGTTAGTAAATGGGCTATTTCCTGAGCTTGCAGCCCTGTCAAATTGAGCAGCAGGTGGAAAGCTGTTGGCTTTCAAGGAGTCATTCTGCCTCTAGTGCTGTGATCATGTGCGTAGATGGGGAACAGTCCAGTGCAACAGGCTCAGCTCGTGAAGCCTCTGCTCTAGCTCACCCCGCAGATCTGAAACTAGCTCCTACTGTGGTAAAAGTGAAGTTCCTTTTATTTTTTCCCCTCAATGTAAAGAAAGTATTTTCCTAATTGATTAAAAAACCAAACCCCCCAAAACCAGGTGCAGTGCTGACTTTGTTCAACTTCTCAAAAAGCCATGTAGTTGAAACTTCCCAAGTCCAGATACTTGAAAAGCATGGGTGCTCCTTCTTTGGATTTAGCAAATCTTTGTGAGTTGTCATCCCGCCCAGTACCTATTTGTAGTATGACACTGAAATAAAAACACTAGGGGGCAAATATTAGCAAACATAGCACAATAATAAAATACCAGAATGCCCTTTGGAAGGTTGTCAGCACACTTGTCACATTTTTAGTCCCAAATAACAGTTGTTCTCTCCTGTCCAGGGCTCCTAGGGTTGTGCTTTCTAAGTGCTGTGTGTGTTTTGTGCTTGGTTTCATTTCAGTTGGTCTCTTTGTTCCAAGACTTCGGCAGCTTTTTGCCTTCCCTGTATTTGGGTCTCTAAAATCCCCTGAGAATGTGTTCTGAACAGTAAAAGTTTTATTGTTTAAGTATCATCACTTTAGACCACAGTCTTCCAGCCTTGCATGTGACTTTCAGGCCCTGTTTCCATTGATTCAAAAGTAAAACTTCCACTGCTAGCAGTGGTATTTCTAAACGCTTATTCTTTGCTAGCCAGAGCCAACTGAGCAGAAAAAACATCATCCGTGTCCAAATTAGTATTTGGAAAATCCACTGTTTCTAAACAAGGTCACTGATTTGTTGGGAGAAGCAGGGGGAAGGTTTCCAGGCAAGGTAACTTGAATTTGCATAGCAAGGAGTATTTGATTTGCAGTGGACCTGCATATTTCAAAACACATTGTTGCTGGTCCATGGTGCCTTGCCATGTGCCAGCTCTTGTTTGGGGAAGGGTCAGACGATACCGCGTAGAATCTCTTTTACTTGCTTGAGTTGATCAAGCCTGTTAGCAGTGACCAGATCACAGAAGACCTTAATCTTCAGGGGTGAAGTGAGTGATCTCTTCAGTCCAGTTTTAAGACAGCTTGACTAGGGGAAATGGCAGTGAAAACTATTAGCTTTTTCTACACTGATGGAAGTTAGGTCTTCCACCTTCCTGGGATTTGGCTGGCACCTTTGCAGAGTGGGATTTGCACCTTCATAGGATTTGGTTTGGAGCTGACCTGTTGCTCTGATCACACAAAAGGCTGGTCTGCTCTTTGCTCTGTTCTCTTGCCTACGTTCTCAGTATAAAAATACAAGCATGAGTGTAATCAGCTGTAGGAATGGGAATACCATTATTAATTATGCTCGAATTATCTACTCACTCTGAGCTGGCAGAATTCAAGAGCTGGCCCAGGGAGTGTGTTCAGTTCTCATCCCTGACTAAAGAGCTGGTGTATTACTGAATCCTGCTAATAAGTCATTCCATGGGAGCTCCCAATCCCTTCTGTCAGGCAGTGCTTCCAAGTCTCAGCAAAGCACCAGATATTGCAGAAAACAGTCCCTTAAGAGCATGGGGGAAAGAACAGCAAATTAGCTTGAGGTATATGGTATTCTTTCTCAGTCCTTTTGTTCTGAGAATAGGGAGAAAGAAGTTGAAAGGATACACTGTAACTGTGTGTGATGCATATCTGCATAGCTGTTTTTAATTCCCTCCGAGCAAATTCTCTGGGGAAAATGGCATCTCAGCCTTTCTCAGCATTTGACACTAAAAGTGAAAGAACCTACAATCTGGTGAAATTCAAGTGGGGAAATCCAAGCAAATGAAAAGCTAGTTTCCAAAAGTATAGTTTTGTTGCAGCTATTTGGCACACAGCTGGTTTTTTTTGGTCCTGATTTATTGATGAAATGTTGCTGTTGACTTGTTTAGGCAAAGTGCAGGCTTACACTTTGACATTTGTGTTTTTTCAGTGTTATGTTTGCAGGCTTAACTACTATTAGCTGAGCTTGCAAGACAAGAAAGGCAGAGCTGTGCATTGTATCTTCATATGGCACTAAGGAAGATGGGAAAGCTGTTTATTTAGGGCTTAGTTCTGAGCTCCATCTAATAGTCAAGGTGTCCATTGACTCAGAACAGTTTGTCCATCCTTTGGAGTCTATTAAAAAATAAAAAATGAAAGAGTCTAGGAGTTGGGGGCTAGTGAACCCTTCTGTATTTCTGGAGAAGCTAATCTAGATTATAATTAAAGTGGGATTTGTTCTTTGCTGATGTAATAACATGAGATTTATATGTTGCTTTGATAATTATCACTGGATAGGGTCAAACCCACAGGGAAAATGTTATGCCATTAGTGGGTTAAGATTTTGTTGATTTGGGTCTTTTTTTGAAGTCCATAAGACTCACAAAAAAAGTAGGCAAGATGAGTAAAGTATCAGGTTTTGCTTAGAGGTGTGTGAGGTTTTTCTTTCTTCAGAAAGAAAATCGCTTTGGAAAAAAGAAGTAATGCTGGGAGAAGGACAAACTAATGCAAATTCAAACCTGGATAGGCATGAAGGAGAACTGAGCTGGATTGTCAGTCTTCCTTCTGAGCTGGGAGTTTTCCCATGGTGGAATGAATTGGAATAGATGCACAGAAGCGCAAGGCCAGCAACTGAAGTAATTCTCACCTTCTCTGTGTTTGCGCTGAGCAGCTAAAGCAATGTTGTATGTGTGATCTAGCACTCTGCAAATTTGTTGCTGTGCTCCTTCTGCTTAGTGTGCGTTATGGCTTTATCAAGCTGAAAGCCTTTTGAAGCCGGTGGGTCATTTTCTTGTCTTCATATTGTATGTTGTTTCTAAACGAATTAGTTTCTAAGCTAATCTGTCACAGATTTAATTATGGTACGCAATCATGAGGGAGTTGCTTTTTCCTGATACTGAGCAAGGAACGTTATTGAATAAGGAAAGCATTTGTGTATTTAATTCTAGTTTGGTCTGTGTTTCACTGTAAAGATGCTCCAATCTTTTATTGCTAAAAGATTAAAGAAAAAAGGTATCTGGATAAAAAGGATACTTGTGTGTGTCTTCCTCGACCATAAGAGTATGGAGCACCCTGAAAGTGTCAGAAATGGGGTTTTCCATACTTTACAGAAGAGGAATTGTATTCAGGCGTCTCAGATTTCTCCTTCACTCTATCCTCACCACCACCTTAAGTCAAGAAGAGAGATTCATTATAATTTTTTAAACTTATCTTCCTGTACTACTTTCTTCCCAAAGTCTTAGCACTTTGAAATGAGCCTCCTGATGTTGATACTCCTACTCTGCTCACAGACATGCTGTAGAGAGAGATTCATCTGTGCTCAGCAGCACTTTCTTGCTGCTATTTTTCTAACCCCTATTTTCTTTGCTTGATTCCAAGGCTGTTTTGTTGTATTTTCTGTGATTAAAGGTTTTGGATTACTCCTTCCATCTCTTTGCTAACAGTGTACCTGCAGCTACACTTACATCCTCTGTAGCTTGCTCTGTAATATCCCTTAGGTAGGGGTGATTTGGAATGCTAGTAAATACAACAGTATTTGCCTTCCTCTAGGCTCAGGGTTTGCTAGACCTTTGTGGCTGTTATCTGGATAATATTCTGTGTAGGCAGTAGGTGAGGGAGGCTTGGTCAAAGTTGTGCTGCTTTTTTCCCCCATCCTGTGGAAGGTGCTTTCTCTAGCTATGGGCGTTTTCTCTGCAAACATTAAATGGTCCCTTGCCCTAGTTTAATTTAGAATACTTGTTGAGTTGTGTTACTAATCTCCGAGGTGGTCAGCTACATCTTATTATCTTGCTGGGAAGGGCGCTCAAGAGTTTAAAGCCTGGAATCAGTACTAGCTTTGATTCTGGTAAACATGATGGCTACTTTATGTACCTAAACGTCCAGGTGCAGGATTTCCAAGGGCATTAAGCCGCAAGCTATCCCTTCCTCTTCTTCTTTCTCTCTCATTTGTGCTCTATTTTTTTTCCATCTTAAAAAAACAAAGTAGCATAAGTAGTCTATGCCACAGGAATATGTTTGTCACACTACATCACTTTGAACTGCATAACATCAAAGAAAATCAGTGCTTTGATAACTTGATTTGAAAGGATTGGAGAAATAGCCATCATTATGTATCACAACAGATGGGAATGGAAAAGATGGTGATTTTCAAATAGCAAAGCTTGTAAGTTAAGGGAAAATACAAAGTAGGTGCCAGTGTCCCATTCTCATCTGAAATACCCCAGCCTTACAACTGTTGCGTAGCTTTGCAGAATATGATTTACTTGAGGATATGAAGAGAAATGAGAAATACTCTGTGTAAATATGTGTTTCTGAGGAGCAAGGAAACAAATGTGGGCTCAGAGAAGAGCTGGAATAAGGGAGAAATCAATGCATGCCGCTCTGATAGGAACTTCTTCCACTTTTTCCTCTCATAAAGCCACCCTTCCTGAAGGGAAGGGAATCCAAGGTTGCTTGCTGAGACCCTTTTCACCCTGGAGAACTTCAGTTCTTATGGGCTGGACATAGGGAGGAAGGGGGAAGCCCCCCCAGCACTTCTGTGCTTTGGCATTTCTCTCCTCAGTAAACTCCATGCACTGGAGTGAGTTTCTGGCTCTAGGAGGTTGCAAGAAATTAGGCCTCAAAATCATCACTTCTCAATCGCAAATGTTTTAGTTTAAGATGATGGCTATTCAAATCAAAGTTTAGCTTATTCTTGCCTTTAGTCTATGAGATAGGAGTTAGGGCACTAAGACAGACTGTCAACTACAAGTTATCGCGCTAGCCTGTGCAGTGGACAGTGCATAGTAGCAGTAAGGTTAAATCAGTGTGTCCTATCCCATCCTCATCTCAAGATGAGAAAGTGTTAGCTAGTGGGGAATGTTTATAAAGGTTTCAGTGACACTGAGTTAGGACACTTCAGTCTCATTCAGACACAACTCTACTACTAGTACTTCATCAACTGGTTCAAATGCATTGATCTAGGAAATACTGCGTCATTTAGCAGTCTCCATTTTATCCAATATGAGAAGGTGGCTGTATATAACGAAAGCTGAAGTTGGAGCCAGTTGAAGTATAAAGATGGATACTTAAGTGCTTTTCAGTGATAGGAAATTCAGAGACAACTACTGAGGATAACATACAGACCCTTCACTTCTTTTAGCAAGGCTGGCACAGAAGAATGTGCTATACTGAGGTATTGCTAATAAAATCATCCTTTCTGAGGGCTTGTTCCCATTTAGCTTGGGAAAAGGGAATGCTCTCTTTCCTAGTTTTCTTCATCTTGCTCCATGAGGAGAGGATTGGACATACTTCTCTGTTTTCTTCACAAAGGGGGAAGACTTTCCCCTCTTGTGCTTTTAAAAACATGGGCTCCATAGCAACAGTGTGAGTACCTTCTGCAAGCATCTTCCAGGGCTACTACTCAGGCAAATGTAATGTCAGACAAACAGAACTGGTATTTCTTGTCTCATAAGCTGTTCAAAACCTTCACATTTACGTGTGAAGCATTTTAAATATTGAAGGAATAGTTCTATATGTACTACAAAGCACTGACACTAAGCTTACTACCCGGTGTGCCTGACTTCGTCCATCACAGCATAGTGGAGCAGGACTGCATGGAAACTCTTAACTGACTTGTCAAAAAGCTGCTTTTTTTTTTTTTTAAAAAAAAAAAAAAAAGAACAAGAAAGGAAATACGGGAAAATGCCTGCTTTGCACTCGGGGAAGTACGGAGTTGTTGTCTCCTAATTTCTAATCCCAAGCTACAGTCATAAGTGATAGTCTTTTGCTAATATTTGCCATACAAAAATTGCATCTACAGTGATAATAGTTTACAGTCATGATGTTTGGGTTTTCTATTTGATTATCGGCTGAGATCACATTTTTAAGTGTCTCTTTCATCAACTGACTGGTTTAGATATTTTCCTTTTTCAAAAAACTGCATATCCTCACTTAAAAAGGGGGGAAGGAGGGACAGGATGTGTCGCGCACTGATTCACTTGAGAGCGAGTATTGCAGAGAATCAGTGTCTCTGGAGTGTGGAAGAGGAGGAAGTGAACTAATTGTGCTGGTCAGGTTATTCTTATTATTTTGATTAGAGCAGAGGGGACATGGTAGCATCAGCTAGGGGAGAGAACGAGGAGTTCGATTTATGCCTACAGTAGTTGAGCTGAAGTCTCTCCTCAGATAAGGATAACTTCTCCTGGCAAAATATGATGCCTTCAGTGTGAGAAGTTACATAACTAAACAAATTCAGTTATATGAACAAAAGCAGTCAGTCAGTTAAATTCTGCATTAAAAGTTCTGTGTAAGCAATACTTCTGCCATAAAAGTGGTGCACAAGGTCTCTAGGTCTCTGCTGATCAGTATTGCTAACCAGTTCCAGCAGAGACCTTCTGAGCATACAGCACATGCTGGAATGAGTCTCTGGTGCTAATTGTGTCTGTAGCTGTAAATGTCGTACAGGGACACTAATATTTGAGGGAAAAGAGAAATGCCATCATGTGTGCTGCGTTAAAGAAGTGTTAATAACAACCACAGACATCTCGTTGTATCTTATCCAAACATTTTTAGCCTTGCTTCCTGAGTAGGTTGTTTAATATGACTGTGCTGTCTGTCTTCAACCCTTCACTCTAATATTATTTGAACCTGTTGGCTTATTTTAGTCACAGCTGAGAGACAGAGGTGTCAAATGTATTGAGTTTCTGTGTGGTTTTGTGGTCAGATGAAGAACAGCTCTGCATTGTGTTTTCCAACTAAAGCAGCAGCTTTTGAATACATTGTTTTACTCCAGGGACTGCACATAAGAGAGTATGGGAAGAGGCAAGGGATCCAGCTGTGAAAAAAGTATCAGGCAGACTTCAGACCTTGTAAGATACAGGGTAATCCAATTGTAAGGAAAAAAAAAAACCCAAACCCTGCAGGAAACTGAGCTGTGTCACTACTGCAAGTCAAGGGCTACTCATCCCCAATGTGACTGCTGCTCAGAGTTATTATTCATGGCTGACTGTGGTTTGCTTTGGCTATGCTAATTCTGTGGCCGAATCCTACCTGCCAGGTCAGCATCCCTTCTGGCTGTCAGCAGGAGCTGGCTTGTGCTCCTCCAGGCAGCCAGTGCTGGCCCATTCTGTTGTGGGGAAAATGGGAGCTATCCGGAGCAAGCACACAGTAATTCTGCAGTCTGGTGTTCTCTATATAAACTTCAGGTCATGGTTTTCAGATGGCCATGGCTGTTAAATGCCCAGTATCTCAAAACTGGTCTGCCTTTGTTTCTTGAGAAATGCTAAGTATCCTTTCACTGTTCTTTGAACTCTTTGCTATAAATGCCCAAGTTAGCGTATGCTTGTTCAGCAGTAGGGTTTTTAGTATTTATATATATTTATTATATTTATTCTTCTGTTTTTTGGGAATGAGAAATGACTCATTGGTAAAATAAATAAAATTTAAAAAGGGTCTCATAATTACTTATCTTGAGTGTGTACTTTGGCATGGTTTACAAACCCAGACTTTTACCCCCTCTGTCTTCTCCAGGCTGTCAGCGCTCCATAGGCTTGTCCAATGGGAAAGCCAAGGTGTGCAGCTACAGTGGATGGTATTACTGCAGCACCTGCCATGTGGATGACACGTTCCTCATCCCTGCACGGCTGGTTCATAACTGGGACACTTCCAAATACAAGGTAATCTTCTTGCGGTTGGCTTGCTAGCGAGTTAACAGAATTACTCTTTAGGCAGAAGCCCAGACAACAGATTGAAAGTTACAGGCCTTAACTGGTAATACTGTCATCCTTGTTCCTTTTGCCAGAATGAGCCACCCTCAAAAAGGCAGATGTTTTCAGCAGTTTCCTTAGCCGGGCCTGTAACATTCCTCCACAGGAGCAGCCATGCTTCTCTTTCTTGGTGGCATCTTTTCCATCATTGCTTATCTGGTTGTTCAAGAGACAGCCTCTTTTAGCCCTAATCTTTGCGCTTACTGAGCCCTTGAGGAGTACCTGTTTCATAAGCACAAGGGACTGTGAATTGACACAAGGTACTATAGGTTGGCACTGCTTGGTGATAGATGCTGAATTGTGGAAATGCCTACAGGAAACTGGCATTCCCAAACATGGTGTTTGCATGGCCCAGTATGTCCTGTCTCTTGACATGAACATTTCAAGGGCACTAGAAGGACATTGCTATAGCAGTTGTTTGGACCAGATAGACAAAAGCAACATAAAGTGAAAATCCTATAGTTGTTCACTTGCCACACAAGCAGCTTCTCTGAAACTTTTGTAATCTGCTATTTGCTACTGCCTTGGTGGCTGGTTGCTATATAGGGGCAGCTGATTGCATGCCTCAAAGCATTACACCAGCAAATACAGTAGCATTGTTGCTTTGCTGTCTCGGGGAGCATATGCTGGAACAATAACAGACTCATAATGAATCCAGACCATGCTAGAGCTTCAGACCTAGCAGCCACTGTTGGGAGAGGCTGTTTGATGTTTTGTGTCTGCAAATATTATTATTATGGGCTATTTGAAAAGGAAAAAAATAACCAGTAAATGCTCTATTAGAGGAAAAGCAGCTGTCTTGAAGAAGAAAATTTGTCAGAAAAGGAGATTATTAAAAGGTAGCCAGAGCCTGCCATCAGGAAAATTACAGTCTTCCACCGTAAAACGCAAGATTCTTCAGAGTTACAAAGCTCTTACATGTGGAAACAAAACTCCTTCCCTTTCCTAGAAGCTAGGAATAAAATATTTAAGCATTCTTCCTTTGGATGCTTCTACAAAGGACTAAACTTGCTAGCCCACGGTAGTATAGGTAGCCCTGATATAGGTAGCATGTGGGTGGTAAGGCAAAG
>WYDI02016252.1:28834-60722 GCA_009867235.2 Psittacus erithacus
TACAAAGGACTAAACTTGCTAGCCCACGGTAGTATAGGTAGCCCTGATATAGGTAGCATGTGGGTGGTAAGGCAAAGACAGATCAAGCTGTAATATTGCCAAGAAAATAAACTGTTTTTCTAAACCTGCAGGGTAAAAACTATGCTTTATGCTCTGTTTCCTGTGGTCTTGGTGTAGGCAGCTGAGGCACAAAAGGAAATGGGAGGTTTAATTTTAAGCAGTCATTGAATACTTAACTTCTCACCATTACAGGGAGGTTACAGTAGATTATCAGTTTGCACCTTTTATAGACAGGCAGAACAGCTATGAGGTGGCTTGGGAGCACAAGCAAATTCTGTGCAGATAGTTTATCAGTCTCTGTGCCAAAGTGCTCAGAGAGTTGGATTTAAGAAAGAAACGCTGTCCCTAAGGTAGGAAAACACTACAGCATCCCCTGCTATACGAGCAGGAACTAAGACAGGGAGAGAAGGTGAAGAGGACAGCATGTACCACAGTGTCAATGTGACAACTGAGCTGAGATCACTGGCTGATCTCCTCAAGTCCATCCCATCTATGTAAAATAACAAGTTGTTCTCTTTATTTTTGTGCAATCTTTGGGGTTTTCCCCTTTCTGTTCAATTCTGCATAGATATGCTTCTATTTGTGTCCCTCCTATGCCCTCATGGAATGACACAGTGCTATTCTGAGGTAGAGCACGTATTGCCTGTGCTTTTACATCTGCCTCTTCTTTTTCCATTCAGAGATAAGGCCTGGTGTTTATTTCTTCTGTATGTTCTAAAAGGCAAGTTAGTGCTGGCTGCTGCATTTAAGTGTTACAATGAAACTGCATGATTCCTTATTACTGTATTAATTAAATGTGCTGATTTGGCAAAGACAGATACATGTCCCACTTCCTTGAGGTGATCTAAGTACTAATAATTTTATTTGTGCTCACTTTTAAAGGAAGATCACTTAATTTGTCAGCATTTCACCTCTCATAGCTGGCCAGCTTGCCCACACAAAGCTGTGCAGCAGCATCCCAAGTGAAGCTGAACAGCAGAGCTTCTCCTAAATGCACAGCCTTGCACCTCACAGGTAGTGCAGCAATGCCTGAAAGTGGAGCTTCTGTGGTGGATGATTTGCTTCTGGCTGGACTCATGGCATAGGCTAGATTGGTTCTGCAGGAAATAAGCACATAGCACCTTTGATGGACAGGACTGAAACAGGGTTTCAGTCTTCAAAAGCTTTGGTGTTTCACACAGTCTGAAATGTGCCTGTCAGTCCCCCACATGGCAGCAAAGTGAATGAAGGGTTTGAAAACCTGCACTCCATCCCACTGCCTTTGAGGAGGTTTCTGGGGTCTGTTCTATCTGTCTCCAACAAAGGAAGCATCAATAGGTACACTAGGGCACACGCTTTTATAATGAAACAATAATTGGGCATGTTTCTCTTTTATGTTTCATGGACTCCCAAACATCTGAGCAGCAGCAAAACTGTTGCATCAATTAAGTAGATTTTGGAAATGGAAAGGTTCTTGTCTGTGTTTGGCAAGACAGGTCATGAAAAAACAGAAGCGACAGAACTCTGTAGAGCTGTGATTTCCCATACCTGGGTCTTAACACCTGAAAGCACATGGGTAGGAGAATAAAAATCCCCTTGACTGCAATAAAAGCTATTTGAAAGGACTTGGCAGTTGGTCGTGTTTCTCCTGCCCTAACCAAAGTAGCAGTCAGTCCCCAGGTTCCCTTTTTTTGCTGTCTCCCTACCGTTCTCATATTTGTGTTTTACATGTGTTTGTGTGAAGGGAAAAGAAAAGAGGAGATCTTGTGAACATCCTTTCTTCCTTTTACTCAGGCCAACTGTTTTCCCTGTTTGCACACAAAAACCAGTAGGTATTGCAGTTTGGTTCAGGTGGCTTCCAGCAAAATGCCGGACAAACACAGCAGGAAGTGAACTCACTGTGCCAAAAGGCTTCAAGGGAGGCTGTCTGCTGGTAAATTGAATTCCGAACTGTGAGTTTGCAGCCGCTAGAAAAAAAAGGTCTGGAAATGTCAGCATCCATCCTTGCATGACATTTAAAGCTAAAACCTTGTTGCATTTTCCATCTTTTCACTCTGTCTGGCTTATGTAATAGGGTTGTCTAGTCTGCCCAGTTAAATTGGGGGACTGTAAGTATGCTTGTAGATGTACTAGAATATTGGCTGGTAGCAAGCTGAGTTATTGTGACTGCCTGACCCTTCCCATTATAAGACTACATTTCAACTTCTTGTAACTTTGCTATGGTTGATTATGTGAGTTAATGTTTTACATGACCTGTGTGCCCGTGTCAGGCATGCAGAGTGAACCAACACATACCTGTCAGACAGTGGTGCTGGGCAAAGTACCATTTTAGAGCCTGGGGAACCTGTGGAGTTATGCTCTGCTGTATTTAAAATTGCACACTGTATTTTCTGTGTAGTTGTTGGTGGGAAGGTTGGCCTTGGCATTATTTCTTACATTTGTATTATGCACTGTGAAAAGGTTACGTCTGGGGCTGGCTTTCGCTGTAAGTAGCTAGTGTCTCCTGTAGCTAGTAACTTGTGCTGGTTTTGGAAGTGGTGCGATTTATAAGAATATCTATTGCTTTTCTCTACTTCCTACCTTACAGCACCAAAATGGAAATAACATCCTAAATCTCAAGAGTCTATGATGTGCTCTTTCTCCTTTTGTTAGCCTAATTCATCCCTCCCTCACTCAGTGTAAACACTGATTTAAAGGTCTGGGAGGGCTAATTGAATTGTGAAACAAATAGTATTTCCATAGCACAGTTTCAAGTGATTTGCAGCTCATTTCAGATAATCCCATCTTCTCTTTTCCAGCTGTGATAAAATACAGAAATAAGAAATGAGAGGGAATTTGGTCTACTCATCTCAGAAACAGGAGTATCTTCCCTAGTGGGAACAAAAGTCCCATTAATTTATCAAGATTACAGTAGCTCTTTGCAGTTGGAGATAGAACAGAGCACTATCATGAAAAAGGCCTAAGAAAAATTTGCAGATGAAATACTGGGAGTGAGTAATACCAGACATTGTTTGTCTGTGTTTAAAAAACCCACAAATCGATAGATATGCTTCTGATTATTTTCTTTTTTACATAATTTTATCCCTGCCAGCTGAGTATGAAACAAATGGAAGCAGTACTTTACACTGGAGATCTATACTCTGGACAAATCCAATGTGATTGGATTTGCGGTGTGTATATTTCCTTTTCTAATGTGCTTTGGCACTTACCTCATCACTTGCTTCCTGTCAAAAAGAAAGCAGCAAACAAGAAAATCTTAACAGGGAAGAGACTTGGTAATTAGTTTTTAGACTTAAAAAACATCTAGTAAGCTATGTTACCCACCAGTGAAAACATGTATGGCTGCAGATATTGCTGCATATTGAGTAAGTAAGCAATTATCTCACACGCTCAACTTTGATGGGTTTCATGAAGTTTGGCTATAAGCTTGGGTATAAGCAGAGACAGCTGGATCTCTCTCAGCTCTCTCT
The DNA here is from genome assembly GCA_009867235.2 of Psittacus erithacus. Lineage (NCBI taxonomy): Eukaryota > Metazoa > Chordata > Aves > Psittaciformes > Psittacidae > Psittacus > Psittacus erithacus. The sequence goes on from WYDI02016252.1 coordinate 32,344, forward strand.
TTGTTTGTAATTGGTAACAAAGTAAGTTTTCAGATGCAGAGAAGAGCTGACATATCACAGAGGGGAGGATCTGCTTAAAAAGAGTTGGGAGGAAAGCCTAGCTAAACGGCTTTATTTTTCAGGTATCAAAGCAAGCCAAAGAGTTCCTGGAATATGTTTATGAGGAGCCATTGATCGATATCCAGCAGGAAAATCCCATGTTGTACAAGCACGCTGAACCTCTGGCAACTGTTGTGCGCCTGAGACAGCAGCTAAAATCTCTCCGAGCCTATTTGTTCAGCTGCAGAGCAGCAGTGGCTGAAGATCTGCGTAGAAGGTAGGAACAACAAGACAACATACAGCACAACGATGTTGTTTCCTTGTCATGTTGCTTTTCTCCATTGTTTAGTTTTTTTCCCCTCACAATCTCATTCTGAAGGTGTTACCCATTGAGAAAGCTGTTGTGCTTGCATCTGACTTCCCTGAGCAGCTGGGTTATCTATTGCCAAAGAAGATGGTTTTATAGGGTCTGAATATCAGAAGTTGCTTTCTTGGCAACTGTTAGCCCAGGGGTCACACATTGTGGTGAGTATCTTTTACTCCTCCTCAGGCTTCCTGGCTGTGGGTGATTATTTCCAGACAAGTGTGATACCTCATGCTCTCTGCCATAGCATCAGAGTGCCAGGTTGGGGAGGCACTGTTGGGACCTTTGAAACACCTCAGAGTATGGCAAAGCATGGGAGAGCCCAGGGTCAACTGCCTGTCCAGCACTTCTGTCCTCTTCTATGATGATGATTTCACATCAAGGCAGAGGCCAGATGTAGTCCCCTGGCGTGTGACCCAGCATATGATTTATGCGACACCAGAGCAGTTGTGCTCTTGCTCAGCCACTGTCTTTTCCATCCATGACATGGCTGTGCTGAGTGTTTTATTTACTGAAAAACACATCGCAGCACAGCAGAAGGTGTTTTATATTGAGTTTTCTGTGGTGGAAACAGTAGTTCTATAAAACATGAACTTCATTTTGGAAATGCTGTGTCTTAGTCCAATTCAGCTGCTGCTTCATTTTTTCTAACAAACTGAAAATTAACAATCTTTTGAAAACCATCAGGCCACAGTTGTGATCTTGAAAAAACCAAACTGCTTTTGTCATGGATCTCCAAAAGAGATGGGGAGATGTCTTTGCCCGTGCCATATTGTGAGGCAGGCATCACCAGGTACAGGCAGCTGATCTGATGGTAAACACATCAAGAAGCATTTGTATATTCCAAGTTTGTAAATAAAACAAGACTGCAAATAGGAAAGCCACTGCTTTGAAATTATGAGCTGTGAAAAGGCAAGGAAGCAGGTGCCATCAGTGACTGTATTTTGAGCATGGTGTTTTAGGGATGGGGAACCTTAATTCTCTGGGACAGGGAGGAAGATGCACTAGTGCCTTTATCCCAGGTAAGAGGTGAGGCGTTCTGCTATTTGGTGCGTAACCTATGTCATTGCTTTGATGAACTACCTCGAATAACTAAGAGAAGGATATAGCAACAGGTTTCTGGAAAGTACTGCTGAGTTCTTGTGCAAGACCCACTGTGTGCTAATATGTGTTTGTGTCTTACTGTTTAATTCCTTTTACTTTTGATAGGGCAGCTTACAGCATTTAAAAAATAAGGATAATTTTTCTTTTATTATAGAGGATGGCATTATCTTGTAGAGCTCTTTTGCTGTTCAGCTGTAATAACTTTCCTATGCTATCCTCTTCAACTGCAATAGAAGTAAAAGGAGACTAAGATTTGTGAAAACTGGCATACAAAAACAAAAAAATAAGGCAGGAAAGAAATTATTCTTTTTGGTTAATGCTGAAGAAAAGAATCCCCTGATTAAAATAGACAGGAGGAGGCACGAGACTGAATGGACTTGGGTAAGAGTGAAAGAAGAGAGATCAAAAGAGGCCTAAGCAGAGAAATCAATAGATTAGAGACAAAGAGATGAGGGAAATCTAGGAGAAGGAGGAGACTCAAAGAGGGAAGGCATCTCAGGAAATTAAGAGTTAATGAAGAAACCAGGACAAAGGGGGAGCTCCCAAAACCTACCTCCCAAAAGGACAGATATGTTGGGGAAATGGAGAAAAGAGAGAACGAACAAAAATTAACACAGAAATGTGTGCATAATGTTTTCTAGGGTGGGGAGGAGAGGGAAAATAACTCCCTGTATCAAAATGAAACACCCAGAATGGCAGAAAGATGGACTGAGAAATACTCCAAATGTTCCCTTTTCTTATCTAAGTGCTCTTTCACACTCTGTCCAATTAAAACTCTCTGTGGTGAAGAGGACACAACCCAAGGAGTGTTTGGTTTTGTACTAGGGAAGCATCTTCAGTTTGGTAGGACTTGTTAGAGGTGCTGTAAAAGCCACTGAAGGAGTGTATAAAACACATCTTATATTTCAGCTGCTCCTTGGTCTGTTGGGCTGGGTTTGGTGCTTAGCTAGTTCCTCAGATCTCCCTTTAGAGGTTTGCAGAGATGAAAAAGAAGAGAAGTTTTCCCAGGAGGAGCTATTCCTTGCCCAGAACAATCCCAGTGGCTTTGCTCTCTGCATCTAGTATCCCAGTGTGCAGACATTAACTATCAATGTGATGGCTTTATAGAGCACAGCTGAAGAGTAAACAAATTAAATAGGTGATTTAAATTTCCCTTTGGCTTGTCACATGGGCAAGTTGCAAGAAAAGGAGGAGTTTAAACAATGCAGTGAGACAGCACTCCTAAATTTTGTACCTAGTTAGAAGTGGAAGACTGGGGGAGAGAATCCAGTTATCTGTCCAGCTCTAAAAACATTCTTTTTCTGCCTGGTCTTCACCTTAGCATGTGAATGACTATTAATCACAAGAAAGTGAATACAGCATGTTGAAGACCTGTCAGACCCATATAAACAGACTGAAACAAACTGTTAATATTGCTGTCTAGGGAGAACTAAAAACAGACTGATTAATTATATTGGCACCTTGCTGCCTTTGGGACACTGATAGAGCCTGCCTTATTAGGGAAAAGCAGATCACTCTAAGGTTTCTTTTATTAATACTATTTGCATTATCATCTCTAAATCTATACCTTGCTCTTGAACCCAGATCGCAAAATGAAGATGGCAGTGAAGTCAAAAAACTCTTGGTATCCTCTGGGAAGACAAAACTGTTCACAAGTCACTTTTTTCTGAAGAATTCCAGATGGCTATAAACTAGGTTAGCTCAGGATCCAGTTGGCTTAAATGTGGAAATGTTATTTATAATGCTTGGTGTGCACAGATAGGTACTTTGGGAACTTTGAAACTTGGCATCTAGTAGAGAATTCAGGGCTGAACCACATTGTGAACTTTGAAGAAGCAAATGACTATATAGAAAGAAAGGAAGGGAAAAAAAGCAGAAGAAATCCTAAAAGTAGCTAGAAGGCTCACAATTAAAGTGATGGTCTTCAGTTATAATGATTCATTCTCACCTATTGCTTCATCAGATTCTAAGCTCTTTTTATATTTGCAAGGGAAAAAATAAGGAACTCAAACTTGTCTGGGAGGAGGAATAAGGCCCTCCACCAGTTGTGTATCAGTAGTATTCCTCTGAGATTAGCCAGCTGAGACTCAGAGCCTGTTGCTGAGCTCCCTCTTTTACAAGGGATGTTGTTATGCCTAGTTTGCTGTGGATGTCACTTCAGTATTGCAACAGAGATAATTCGCCTCAAATGTCTTTACTCAACAAGTTCTTGCTTGTTTTGGTTGCCTTGCTTGTGTGGATGCTGTTCAGGCAGAAACTGCAAGGCTGAAACCTTGTGCCAACATAGAAATTAGTACAAGTGGAGTTGTACACATCCCACCGCCATCACCTGCAGATTGTGGGATGATGAATGAGTGGCACTGGCAAACAAGATAGAGTCAATAAATTTGATAGCTAAGAAAAAGCAAGAGTTAATTAAGTCCATTAAATAATGAGGTAGGTTATTCTATGAAGCTATGCTGAATGATGCAAGTTTTATTCTGGTTTTGCTCTCTTCCTTTTATCTCTAGACATAAGACAGACTAATAGCATGTCTATGTGCCACAGCCTCTTTTCCTCTGTTCTTATCATGGTTGAAGACTCTTCAGGTCAGAATGGTTTTTTTGGGGAAGTCTTCAGGCACCCTCACATCTGCAGGGTGGGCTAACCCGGGTCAACCCTGAAGCTTCTCTGGGCAATTTGCTCTCTCAGCTGTACACCTCAGCTTGCAGTTCAGGTGTTGCTAGCCCAGGTATTTTAGACAGATGGCAGTGACACAAGGTAAATATTCTGCAACACATTCCCGTATGCATTAGTGCTCATTGCAGTCTTCTGAATGGTAGTGAGAAACTGTATGGGAAAAATTCCCTGTTGTTACTACTCATCTCTGTCTAATACCATTTGTCTGTCAGCTCCAGAACAGCAGTACATCAGTTTCACCCTAGGAAAACTCCAGTGCTGGATACATTACTTAGCATCTTACAGGACAAGCACATTTGAGCTTGCTGTTGCAGCAGGAGGTTAAAGGTACACCTCCAGTGCTGCAGACCTGTGCTCCTGACTGAGCCTGCCGGTCTGTCAGCATGATGCGAAACAAGCCCAAATTCAGTTATGCTGAACAATAGAGTCTTGTCACTTCCTACAGTGAGGCCTTAGACATATCACTTCTGACACAGGAGTAGATTACTTTCAAAATATTTGTGTGGCAGTTGGGGAACCTGTCTAAACACATCACTGGAATCCTGATTGATCTTATGCAATCACTATACCACCAAATACCTCACATATGTGAAGCTGGAGCTATGTCATCTTTCAGGCTAAGGACAACAGAAGGTCATTAAGTCATGTCCCAACTGTCAAAGGAAACTCTTTTCTCCATTTTCTTTGCAATGGGTAGGCCATTTGGAGGCTGGAAAATTGCAGAGCAGGAGAACAAAGGCACATCTTGTGAAAGTAGTAAATTGCAAAAAGAAAGTTTGAGCAAGAAAGGAGCAGAAAGATTTGGTTTTCATAGCACTTAAGGCTCTGAGTGAATGGCAAAACCAACAGAAGAAGAAAATTTGTCGCATGGGTGATTGGAAAGAGGGCGAGAGAGAAAATCATTCTAAGAGGATATCTGGGTATCCTGAGAGGATCCAATGTTAAGACCAAACAATACCCCAAAGTGAGGAAAGGTGAGAAAATAAATGCAGAGATGTGTGCGTGAGCCATTTGTTGTTTTGTATAGATCCTGCATGTATGTACTCATTGCAGTAGCTGAAATAAAGCATGCCTGTTAATGGAGCTCTTATATACAAACCACATCTTTGCTTCACACGTTGTATCTTCGTGAAGCAATAACTGAGCATGCGGGGTCCTCGTAGGCTAACATCTTAAAAAGCAGAAAGCAGATGGCTAAAACTATAGAGGGTAGGGTTAGGTTGGACTTTGAGCTTTTGTTTCAACTAGGGGTAACAAACAGAGCTGGAGCAAGAAGATGTGTGCCAGAGCAGCCAGGGTAGGGGCAGTACTTCTAAAGGAAGGTTGAAAGCACAAGCCAGTGCTCTACCATGGTAGGCAACCAGCTGAGGAGCATGCCAACAGTATATATAAGTTTTCCAGAGGACTGAGTCTTGTAGTTCATAGTCTTAAGAGCACAGCTGCATCTCTTTGTCAAATAGATCAGTAATACCTTTCAGAATGGTAGTTTCTATTAACTTTTTGAGACTACATTTAAAAAAGAAGTTCCAGTTAGATGTGGACGCCATATTAAGTATGATTTGTGCCGGTTTTATCCCTGTGTTTTTATATCAGAAATTCCAGCAGCAAAATGCAAATGTTCAGAAGTGTCTGACAAAAAATGAAGAACATTTTCTTATTCTTCAGTGCAAGTTAATTGTGATCTAAGATACTTTGATTTGAAAATGAAACTCAGTGTCTCTTGTTCTCTGCATCCTTTCAGTAGCTGCTGTACTTGATTCCAAACTGGAGTTTGATCTGTAGTAGTTCTTGTCTTTCACAATGTTACTGTAACCTTGCTCAAGTAACCACAGAGGAGAGAGTTAGCATACTGCATTTTATAGTTGAAAGTTTATACGCTGGTTCAGGGTTGCTGATGCATGATAAGAGTAACTGTTTTAAGTTAGAGATGCTCATGGGGAATTTCATAACAGCATGGAACAATAACTCCCCTGGACACGCTTGCTAATAAATCTAACGCTAGTCCACAGTGTGGACTGAAGATACATAGGAATGTCTGCTCCCAGAATCAGAAGAGTTTTCATACCTCATGAATGTGAAATGGTTCACAAATGCTTTTTTGGAATTAAAAAAAAATCATTAATCTGGTATAATACAACAAGAATTAAATAAATAGTGTTTTGTTTTATTAATTTATTATTACTTTTTGACTTTTAAATCACTGGGTTTCCCAGGGCCCCACTTCCCTAGGAAACTTTTTTTTGCTGGGAAGTTAGGGTCCTCCTCTCCCAACACACTTGCGGGAGCTGAGATTTCCAAGGAAATGCAAAATCAAAAGCTGGAAAAAAAATCCTACCTTTCCCCATCATCTCCAATGCTGTTCTCTGTCTTAAATTAACAGATTCCATGTTTTCAAGGGATAAACCTAGCAATAGGTGTTTTTTACCCTGCCATATACGTTTGGGATAACTCACATATATTTGGGATAACTGGCAATTCACTGATATCCCTCTATAGTTTTTAAATCTATAGTAACTCTGAAAAAAGTGAGCTTCTCTCAATGAGGTTGGGGTGCGCGCAGCCACAGTTATGGGTGGTGCATACTGCTAGGACTTCAGAGGTCTTCTTGCCGCTTGTCTAGGGGATAAAAATAATATGGGAGCAGTGGTAATCATCATGTGCTTGCTTGTCAGCTGCTTTAGTCTGCAGCGTGGTGCAGTGGCTTAAAAGTAAATTGGTGGTGGTGCAAGTTGCAGTGCCAGGGTATGACCCATGCTGGCTGAGGAAGTGGACTTGGTACCCGGGGTGCTGTGCCAGCTGTGGGTGTAGCAGCTTCCTGCAGAAGAGGGGTGGAGAGGCTGCCCGAGTGTGGCTGCGTGCTAGACTGGTGCATCTGCCTCTCCCGTGAGTCACAGCTCAGTCATACAGTTCTCAACCTGGTCAAACAAGACACTCCTGGCTGGCACATGAAATCCTGGTGTCAGCTTCCCCTCTCCTCCCCACTTCCCGTCATAGGTTTTAACAGGCTTTATGGTACAAAAGAGATGTGGTTGTGCCCACCTGCCAGCTAACTTGTTTTCTTTTGATTGCGCTGTAAAAAGAAGAGTTCGCTCTGCTTATCACGTTTGTACTTCGGTTATAGTGTCAGGCCTGGGCAGATTAATTGGTTGTAGCTTTAGCAGAGCTGTCAGGGTATTTAACCCATTGAAGAAAAATTACCTAAGCTGATGATAAACAGGCTTTAAATGCAGAGCAATTACTTAGTGCTAACAAAGCACCATGACTACATACTTTGTTCAGATGCAAAAAGCAAAATCTTATCAGTGGCTCTGTTTGCAGGAGGACACTAAAAGATAACCTTTATTTGTGCAAATACTTACCTGACAGGATCATCCAAAAAGGATGAAATTTCTGGTTCTATCTTTCCTGAAGGTATGCTTTAGATGACAAAGTATCAAACAAAAAGAATAATAATCACAAAATAAGAATGCTCAGTTCTGTCTTTTAGTTGATATGAAAGTCTCCTACAGTGGGTTTCTTTCCTGCTTGTGTTGTTTGCTTTGATTTCTAGCACATAACAATAAAGCAGTTTAGAGACCTTTAACCAGTAGGACTTTGGATGTCATTGTTAACAGGAACTGGCAAAGCTAGAGGGCTGGTTAGCATTGAACTTGGTTTGTTCATTGCAGGCTTAACCCTGACTGGTGGCCAGGGTTTACAGCACAGCAATCTTGTGACTCACAACTGTTCTGTTTTGCATTGATGGTGAAACTGGTCTGGGAGTTTCCAAACTGTGAAAGCTTATGAGGTGCTTTTAGTGGGATGTGCACTTGATACCATTTGCCTCTGAAGGGTCACAGGTCACATTCTGAAGCAGCAGAGGTTTGAGTTTTTATTGTGATGAGACTTAACATATTGTGTTTGACCTCTGTCTAGCTCATTCCAGTTTTTTCTGCGTTAAGATTTGACAGAAAGGACGCTGTTTATTGAATGCTTTCAGTTGACCAGCTTCTAAAAAAATCCAGTTAGTTATAGCACATCAATCAAAAGATTTACAAAACTGACATCTTTTATTTTCCTTTCAAATAATTTACCAAAGATTTCCCATTTGGGGTTTGTAAAGGACCTGTATGTCAAAGGAAAAATAGCATGCAAGCGCATGCTTTGGTATTTTTGGTTCAAGGCCTTATATTAACACAAGAATGCTCAAAGCTACCTCTCATGCAGATAGCAAATACGTATTTTCTAGTGAAATGGTGCTAAGTGCAGTTGTCTTTGCCTACTCTGTGGTCTCTGTCAGATTTTTAGACATGAACGTGATTTTAGGTTGATTTGAATGCCATGTAGTACTTTGGATGCTAATGCAATGGCTTGGTGTTTGTGTGAGCCCCATCTTGCCTGCTGTACTTTACTGACTTTGGATTCCTTCGGCCAGTTTCAGTTGCCATTGATGGAGGGATGGAGATGGTAGAGACATTATGTTCCTGCTGGTTACATGAGGGCAAGTGTCTGGGTTGAAAAGCAGGAGGCTCCAAATTAGTCTTGTGTGCCCCCTCCTGAAAAAGATTTTATATAAGTCATCACCTCATTAGGCTCAGAGAACCTCTGTGGACAAACAAGCCACTGGACATAATTCGTTTTCTTGCTCACTGGACTACATGGTCTGTGTGTATTTCCTGCCCCAATTGATTTGCTTGCATTTTATGATGAGTTCTTTTGAAAATGCCTCTTGAGTTGATATTCTGGTGTCTCTTTATTTTCTTATTCCCCACTCTCTAAAGGCTGACAAAACTGTCAATAAACATTCATTTCTGGGAGGTGGCTTCACAAGCTACGTTCAGGTAGCTGTTGCGCTTCCAAATAGGACTAACAGAAGTTTTCTTGGAAGAGATCTTAATTGCAGACGTGCAGCACAACAAGGTGTGGTTTTGAAATAGCTGCTCAGCTCACCACAGGTGCGGTGACCATGCATAATTTGCATTTTAAATGTCAGGGACTGAGCTGCCTACTTCTAGGCGATTTCAGTGGTTTCCCACTCGTGAAGCTGTGTACTCTTCGCCTTTGGAGACGTGGGCACTGCATAGGTGCTCATATAGGATTAGGACTGTATAGAAACTGGTCCAGTGGCTTCATAACACATTTTGTGAATGCTGTTGTGCATGCAAGCTCTGGCAGCTCAGCTGTTTTTCTGTGGCCCACCACAACCAAATTGGGATTTTGCGAGTCAGTGGGACTGCAAGTCTGAAGCTGGACAAGCCTTACTCACTGAGAGGCTTTTGCCCCTCAGTTTCAGGTGTTTGCCTCAGTTTTCATAGCAATTGCCATTGCACTCCTTTCACATGAGTGCTGGGTATATATGCATGTATAGATGTGTTGCATAAGACTGGGAGGGCAGTGCCTACTTCTTTTCCTGGAAATAGATTTGGGAGGAATGTTGGATGCTGGTACTGCAGAGCTGCTGCTGCAGGCTAATGTGTCTCAGGGAGGGGAACAGGTACAGGGAGAGGATGACTGTCACCAGCGCCTGTGCTGGTTGAGACCCCCCTGACAAAGGAAGTCCCTTGATCACGAGGTTGCTTTTCATCTGCCCACTTTTATTAGGAGTTAGAACTTGCAGGAAATAAATTGCAGTCCTTGAAGGCAGCAGGAGAACGTGATGTTAGTCATCGATATCGGTCGTTGACAGTTTCTGCCTTATGGGCTATTCAGGCTATTTCCTGAAAAAGGAAATCTTTCATTAGCTAATTATTTTCTTTAGCAGTGCTGTAAGGGCATCAGCAAATAATAGTTCCTGGCAAAGCTACCGCACCACTTAGTGTCTGCTTGTGTGATCAGAGGAGAATGATGGGGAAATTTTAATGACAAATTCTGTCAGAGCTGAAAAATACTAATGGCTTCAAAATGTTGTTCAGAGTTGACTCCTTAGCTGTCAGTTTTAATAAATCTCCTATGTGCAAGTGAGAAACCCAAATGTCATATGTTATCTGATACCTGGATTGTGACTGTTTTCTAGTGGTCTTTGACGCCGTGCCAAAGGTATTATGAAGGTGTGATGCAGCAGAGCCACTGAAGCATGGTCGCCTGTAATAGCAGCGATTGTATAGCCTGCAGAAAACTAAAAAGGGAAAATGCAGTATCCCAGTGAGACTAGAGCTGAGAATTAGGTGGGTAGAGCAGACATGCTTGGAGAGTCAGAAGGAGCAAGGTCACAGTAGTGCTCCGGAAGAGTGTTATAAGATTGGTAGTGTCCGGTTGTCAGTGCCTTGCTTGCAGGACTCTTCCCCTCCCACCCCAATAAAGCTTAGATTTTTATCAGAAGTACAAAAGGAGTATGAAACTTTGTACCACTCACCTTGACAGCAGTGAAAAGTCCTAGTCCCTCTGAGACAGCTTTGAAAGCAGCAGTTTAAGGTAGTTGGTTAAGACAACTAAGAATAGAATGAACTGAGGTGCTTCCATTATTTCTTAGATCCAGTGTTCTTTCAAAGATCGCAGTTGGTACTGTTATCGCTGTTGATCTGTGTTATAGCTAATTATGTTGTCGCAGCTTATGAAATATATTTCTTGAGTTCCTGTGTACTTTCTCAGTAGTCTCGTAGCATGATTATATAGGCCTTTCAAGTATCTGGTTTTTCGGACATGTCCAGTGGTCTTTCTATTCACTGGCATTCAGTTCTGCCATTACAAACTAGTCTTTGCCAGGGCTTTGTTCATGCATTTAATAATATCAAGAATTTTGTTTCTGTATTGCATTAAAACCACATGATTGTAATGTAGGAACTGAGTTTGCAGTTTATTCTCCAAGCAGCATGTGGTGTAAAGTAGTTGTACCTCTTGAGATATTCAGTTGCTTTTTTGCAAGAGTGATATGATTCTCTGCTCCCCATGATACATTAGTGTGGTGGTGTATTTGTTCTGACTGGAAAATAAAGCTGGTTAACTGGTTGTTTCTCTGTGTGTGCGTGCAAAGGTAGATATTTTAGCTAGATGCACTCTTCTTGACATCTTTATGGCAAATCCATAGGTTTTCATAAACCTTTCTTGCTAATATCCACTTACTTTTACAATGTCCATTTTCCTCTGTAATGTTGCTTTAACCTACTTTTTCATCTTACTGCAAGTCATTCTAATAAGGACATCTCTTTTCTGTTCAGGTTTCTGTAATTTATCTTTACTGAACAGGTCTGTCAGTTGATAATCAATGGTCTTGCCTGAAACCTTGGTTTTTGTAAGGAAATATGCCTTTCTCAAGTAAATTATCATAAAGTCTATACCAATACATTTGTTTATGTATGCAGAAACTAATTTATACCAATCAACTTGCTGTTAGAAGAAGTATCTGCATGGCATTTTTCCCAATATAATTATTTCAGTTACAAAACCATAAATCACAGCTTTCTAGGAGACCAACAATCTTGTAAAAACCATAAGCAATACTACAGTTATGTAGATTGGGTTATTTAGTTTTGTTACTGGGTTAATTGTTTAAAGAAACACATCTGTGCTCAGAGTGAGCTTCTGTGGCTGTAAATGTCATGGTACGTGCTTACCTGACAGCTGGAGAATGACACTGGCGCAGCATTCGTTCTTCTTGGTGAATTGCTGTGCCCATGAGGAATGCTGTAAAAGTAGCTGGTGCTTACAGGATGACATAATTCCAGTTTCTGACAAGCTCTGTCTCTCTAGCATTATTGTTCTGCAGTCTTTTGGTGCGGAGAGGAAATCTTTGAGTTTCACGGCCAAAAAGGTGTGACACATCCATTTTTCTCTTTTCCAGGATTTTTCCCAGAGAGTATCTTCTCCAGCAAATCCATCTTTATTCTCTCTCAGACCTTCAGCAGGTAAGTTTCTTCAATTAGTTCTACCTGTTACACAGCAAACCTGTTCCCATCTGCAGTGCTAATTGTACATTCCCCCTTTTAGCTAATTGTAGCATAAATAGCTTTACTTCCAAGCCATCTCTGTGATTAATAGTTTAATATAAAATGAGTTAGTGAGGCATTGGTTAGGGATGAGAGGCAAAAGCTTAGAGGGTCAGTGTTGAAATGGGGCTGGAAAGAGGCTATGAAAGAAAACTGTAGTCTGTAAATGGAACTTTGCTATGAGGTTCTTCATCTGATCAGTGAAGGCTCATCTAAGGTTCAGCCTACAGGTAACAAATACAATTTATTTCTTTGCTTGAAAGAATAGTTGTTCAGGGATTGATGAGTTTGTACAGTCCCTAGCACAACATGCTTATTTACGAAGTCTGCTAGTCATTACCACAAGAGAGGAAAAAAAGTAATAATAAAAAAACCCCAAAGCACAAAAACTTCAACAAGGCTGCTACACAGGGGTAAGCCATGCAGTGTTACTGTGACAGATGTGGCCACAAAAGAGGTAACGTGCCAGTAAAATGTGTCTTTGCATTGATATTGATTGAACTTAGCAGACACCTTTGCAGTACATCAGCCTAAACAGCAGAATTTCATTACCTTCCAGATTAAACAAGAAGAATTTGGCAAAAAGAGCTGAAAAAAGAGGATAGGGAATCTAGGGTGAATGTGCTGCAGTGCTCAGATGCACAATGGGATAAGCAATGAGGCAAGATGCACTAGCTGACCTGAGCACGTCTGTGTTCACACTCTAATGCCATTGCCAGTGATATGTAAACACATTATTTAAAGCTTCTTTCACTGATGTTTCCCTTGTTTAGTGGTGCCTTTTCTGTAGGATAACAGATAGCATAGTCAGTTCTGGATGTTCGGGTGACTCATTTAAGTTGAGGTAGTTGTGATGCCCCTCAGAGCTAGAGACTACAGAGCTGCAGGAAATGCGGCTTTTGTTGGCTGGTGAAGTCGCAGGGTAGAAATGATTCTATACATAAAATAAAAAGGCAGTCATCTGAGCTCTAAAACTGTTTCCACGTCTTTTCAGCATGTTCTGCTATCTCATCTTTAATAATCAAGCCGTGAAAAAGCAAGCTACTTAACTGCAGAGCTGCAGTCTCCCTGGTGTCTGTCTATTAGCCCCCAGTGCTTTGTAAGCTGCTTAATCAGTTCCTAACATTGGTAGCAGATATTTTAGAAGCAATCAGCAGCTTATCAAGCACCCTCTGGGAAGGAGGGAGGGTAGAAGTCACAATTCATCCATTGATTTAGCAGTTCCCTTTAGCATATTTCTTTGTGTTTCTGTTTGCAAGACACCTTCTCTTCCCCTGAGGGCCCCAGCCCCAAACTTATCATATTTAGAGGCAATATAATTTGATTACCATTTCTGCTGGGGTGGGTTAAATTGCATTTACCTTTTAATCTAGCTGTATCCTTGTCAGCCTGGAGAGGGTTTTCTGCATTTCAGAGGCTCCAAGTTTGAAATTGGATTGCCTGTTTTTGTCAAAGTGGAACTAGAGTGGAAAAAGGAGGAGAGCTCCATTTAGAAAATTAGTCCAACAGCCCAAGGAATACTAATACCCTTACAGCCCCTGACTCCTCCCTGGTTTGCCCCTTAAAACTGCTTTCTCCCAGTTGCTCATCATTTTCTACTGACCTGCAGTTTAGGTGTTTTTCTAATCCTAAAAGTTTCCCCTCCTTTTGATTCCTCTGCTGCCTATTTTCTCATATCCATGGACTGCTTTCGCACTGTATCCTGCTGTCATGTAGATTGCATGTGTTTGGGGAATTAACTAAAAGGTTTATTAAAGATTAATGGAATGATAAGGCATGGTGAGTAAATTAGAAAAGCAGAGAGGGGTAATCTGCAGATGTAAGCAACCTTTACCCTGGTTAGTCGCAGCTCAGTTCTGATTTGTTTCCTAGCCAAATTCTCTGTAAAGATCCTAGAAAACATGGGTCATTTCTTCCCATGCAGCTGAGATTCAAAAACGTAGTATGAGGGTCTGTTCTTAGGTGCAAAAAAGTTGAAATGTCTTTTTGCCAGTAGCTGAAGCAGCAGATAATGCTATTCCAAAATTAAATTCAATCTAAACCTCTTTCCAAGCTTAACAGAGCTTCATGCCTAGGCCCTGTGGATATGGCAGGTATATACTTGAGCTATCTGATGATCTGGGGATGGTTGTCACTTGAATCCTTTTGGACAGGGCTCTGCTGGAGGAGACTTTGAGGTTAAAAGTGGAGTGGAAAAAGTTGAAACAAATTCAATTAAATCTTTAAGTTTGGGAACTCACCAAATCCTGGCAAGGCAATGATTTTGCTAGTGCTTCACTCAGTAACAAATGCTCATAGTGCAGATGTGAGTATGCTTGACCTTTAACCAAAGAGGCAGCGAGTGAAGGTCTTTATTTGCATGTGCATGTTTATTTAAAGTGAACAAAAACACATGCATGTACCCCAGCAAGGTCTCACTGCAGGCCAGGGTCCCAGGGACTGCACTAAAGTTTACATAAAGTCTATCTATGGGCATTCCCATGGGGTACATATTCTTAGAATCCCCTTGTCGTCCTTGTTGTGGGAGGTGTTAACAGATGCGATAACTAATTAGGTGCATCCAGATGTAACAAGCAGAAACTCAAAGTGTGACAGCTTGCCTATTCTGCCCCATTGGCTACACTTGCTTTCCTTTCCAGCCCTCCCTGGCATCGTCTGCCCAGATCGAAATCTGCCCTGAGTCACCTATAACACCACTGCATCTCTATTAGGCAGTTTTTGGGGGCTATTCCAATCAATTAAAGCTCTAAAGGGGGAGACTTCCAGTTGTTAGGAAGCAGGTACTCACTGCTGAAATTGCTGATTTTAGTGAACACAGTATAGGGCAGCTTCACCCGAAACCTACTAGAGGTATGAACTCTATTCTCTGCTGACATGACTAATGGACATATATAACTGTTTTTGTGGATGTGTCGACACAGTTCTTGCAAGCTGGCGTTCAAAACTATCCCTTCATTTTGTGTGACTGTGGGGCTGCTTTTGTTGAGACTTAACAGTACAAAGTTTATTGCAGTGATGGTCTTTACTGTAGAAACACTCTTAATTGTGGCAGTTATTTCATCCTGGTTGTACTGGCCCCAGAAGGTATGGTAAAATAAAAAGAATCGACATAGTATCAGAAATGACTGGATGTCAAGGATGGAAATCATGACCAAGATAGGAGATTTAAGAAGACAATTATTTGAAGATTTGTTTACATGGCAACTTTAAGGGAAGAAAAATAAAGTGACAAAATATGGGGATTTAAAATGATGAGTTCAATTACATTGAATCACTTGTGTGAATACCGTTATTCAAAATATAAGTGGCTTTCGTTTGGTTTATCTCCATTTACTTTGGAAGAAAAGTGAGCTGAATTATATTAAGAGTATTTTTATTCTGAATGTGTCTGTCCATACAGGGATTTAATATGGTATAATTTATCCATTTTAACATTGTAGATAAACGAGTCTGTTAAAATTTAATTAAACCATCCATTTACTTCAGATCAACTTCCCTGACTATGTACCTGTAGGTGAACCTACAAACAATGTGAAGAGCAATGGAGATAAAGGATGAACGGGAGAGCCCTATTCTCACAATAATATAGCACAAGTCATACAGTGAATATGAGATATGCATAAAAATCCCTAACAGAAATGCCTCTTTGCAGAGCACACAGCAAGCAGGAGGAGCTTAATGTCACAGTAATATTACTGAGGCCACAAGTTTATCATCTTTGAGAGGATTAAGTATCCGTAATGAGAATGTCCACAGTTACAGTATAAAAGAGATTATGAGGGTTCCGAATAGACATATTATTTACTGAGGGGATTAGGAAGATGACTTCCCTATTGACAGATGGATCAATGATTTCATCTTTCTCTGACGTAAATAGTACTGATTACAGCGTCTGATAGCGTTTTGGACTATGTGAAGAGTTGATCTAACAGAAGCATTGCCAATATGAAAATCTCAATGTTTCTGTTCAAGATTTTGTGCAAATAAGGTTCCCTAAGAAAAATATGGGTAATAAGAAAAATTTGGGTAATAAAAGTTAACTTCAATGAAACATTAGTTCCACTTAATTTGAGCCTAGTATATTGTTAGGTCAGGATTAGGAAGCATTAGAAAAACAAAGAAGTTGTTAGGTCTTGTTCGCATTTCCAGACTTTTAACCCATGCTGTACTTTCATCACATTTCCTTTTCCAGTGGCGAATTTGAGTCCTCCCTGTATTTTCCTAGGCTGAGATGGAGGAGGAGATGGGAAATGTTTTTTTTATAGAGTACGTGTAAAACTGAAGGGTTATTTAGACAAGTTGTTTCACGAGTCCCAACAATAGCGAAGCCTGCAAGGACATGTGGACTTCTGTTTTCTTTACTTGCCATTTTTTTCAGAAGTAAAACTTGTGTTCTGATCACTCAGTCCTCATAGAATTACTGAGAAATGCTCATCTTAGATTTGTAGCATACAGCCTCATGACTTCCAAGCCCATCGGTGATAGTGTCATTACCAGCAGTTCCCTTTTATTGAAGCATAAAAAGGATGAGATGTGGCATCTAGCCCACATGCCTGTGCTGGTGAAAGCTAGTATGTGTATGTATATTGCTTGGCAAAACTGAGTTTATATACTGGGCTAATATACTTTGGACTTGCTCTAGTTTTAGAAGTGTTACTGGAATAGGTGCATGACAAACATTGCCCACCCTACCTCTTAATGGATATAGCCATACCAGTAAATGCATTAGTGCGAACTTGTTGTATCAATGAGAAAGTCTTTTGCTGTCATTTCTTTCATTCAGTGATTCAATATAAGCTGTATCAGCTTAGAGTTGTATTTACCAAAGAGGTTTACCTGTGTAGCTGTACCAGCAGATTCTTTTAAGTTCAGGCAAGCCCTTTTTTGCTTGCGGGGTAGGAGGGTGGCAAATGAGAAGGAGAATTAGGTTTTTGGCAGGCCTGGCAGTGCTGAGGTGGCTGAAGATTTGTCTGTCACAGTTCTCTGTGGGAGTTTACTGTGCTCAACAAGGGCAGCAAAATGCCAGGCATGTCAATGCCAGGCATGTCAGTGCTATAGCTGCACAGTTCAGAGCTCAGCACCATAGTGAAAACACTGATTTACATCCCCAGCCTTCCAGGCATGTGTGACAGCGATGCAAGTCCTGCAGTGCGTTACTGCCAGTATTCATCTGGCCATGGGTTGGAAGATGTTGCTCCAGAGTAGAGCTGGTTTAAAACAGCCGTGGGTTTTAACTGGCATGTCAGGTACAGCCCCAGCTCTTAAATATTTGGTAGGAGGTAGGTAGGAACGGATGGTTGTGTGAGGAGGTGAGAGGTGTACACATTGTTAGTTTGTACCAGTGGAACAGTTCTCATCCTGAGAGCAGGAACTCTTCCCTGCTCTGCTGCAGACTTTCTCTGACATACAAGACAGCCAATTTTTAATGGGAATAAGGTAAAATGGGTCCCACTTTACTACGTGTATGTTTAAAATAGGCATCATAAGCACAACTAAGTTCAAAAGAGGGAAGCCAGCACTTTGGAGGGCTAGTTTGTCTCACCTGTATTAAATATATTTTGCGACTTAAATACGTGAAGATTTTGAGGTACTTAGATAATTCTGTACTTGGACTATGTGAACATGCATCTTGGACCATAACAACCTAATGCTAATAGCCATCTTTATGTCCTTCCTTTATGATCTGTGCCTGTATGACTGTGGTAACTCTATTAGCAGAATATGAAAATAGTCCTAGGATGGGAAAACCACACACTATACATTTCCATAAATATTGAAAGGTCTGATAGCAAAAGAGCAATTAAACAGCTTGTGTACTTTCCTCAGGCTATGGCTCCTTTATCACTCATTTCTGTCACTCCCTGGAGCTTGCTAGCAATGAGCTGCCTTTCAGCAGAACAGGAAACTTCAGGTTAGCTGATATTCCAGGTGTGTGTATAATTCCCCAAAGTGCTGACAGCTCTGCTTACAATTAGTGATAATGGCAGTGATCTTACTGGCGTTGCCTTTTTACAGCAGCTTGGCTGAGGAAGGGAGCTGCTGTCATTCAGAAAGGTTCGTGGTCAGGTGGAGAGCATGGCAGGGCCAGCCAGGCTCGTGGGTGAAGAGCTGGCCAGGGGCATTTTGCAAGTGACAAGTTAATCTGCCTTAGATGCATTAAAGTCTTGAAGGCGCAGAGTGTGGAGATGTAGCAAGATTGTTAATGGATATTTTTAATAGCAGAACTGGGTTTTGCCCCGATTGAAATTAAAGTTTTCAACAGGGCTTATTAAATATGTGTGCACTTTTCCATGTGAATGTGTAATCTAGGCCTCTAGGGTTTAGTGTGGCTTTTTAGAATGAAGCTATTTAAAACAACCAGCAGTGGTGCCAGTGGCTTGCAGGAGTTTGAGTTGCAATCTCCAGAGATACTTTAATGTTTTCAGCCTTAGAAGAAGCAGTAGCAATATAAGCTACCCCTTTTCTAGTCCACAGTGCTAACCAGGTTTCTTCTGTTCTTTGGGGTTTTTGCTGTGCAGAATGAAAGGCCCAGTACTGGAGATTAGAGTTAGCAGTGTGAAAGGCTGGGCTCTAATCTCATTGCCATACTCCACATGGACATATCTCAAAAGAATAACATGTCAAGAAAACCAGTTTCCCAAGGAAACAAAATACTGTGTCAGCCCTACCTGCTTGAATAAGAGAAGCAAAGGTTTTTTAGATGTTTTTTAAAGTATACTTTGTATTCACAGAGGGTTTTTTCAGAGTAGCCCTAGCCCTTTTCTTGGTGTGTTGCTTTCTTGTTCTAAAGTCCTTCAGAGGAGGACTCCTTAAAATGCCCTTATCCAGTCCTGTGCAAAGCAAAAGTTTCTAATGTTGTGATGTCAGTCATGAAATAACATCTTACTCAGTGAGCATGTGGAGTCAGTTAATAGCTCTGCATGCAATTGCCTGCTTTATCTTAAGGAAAAAAAATCCAAAGCACATATGTACTCTCTGCCTGAATGCGTGTTTGCTTGTGTGTGTATTTGGAGTCATGTATGTTTTTAAGCTAAGGAAAGTGCTTTCTGTTCTCTACCAGCCAGATTCCTGGTACTCTTTCAACCTTGTTTGATTAAAGCAGCCTTTAACCTTTACTTGAATACCTGCTTCTTAAAACAACCTATAATTCATCCCTGCAACAAGATTAGGAGAACTTGGGGTGTGACAAAATTGACATGTAGCTGCCTGGAAACCTTGGGGGAAGGAGAATGGAGGAGAGGTGATTGAAAGACAGTGAGTGTGAAGGCAGAAGTTGTGGGGCTGGAGTCATGTTGCAGGGCTGGCTGAGGAGCTGGCACAAGTGATTCCCAGGCATGTTGTTTGTTCTGAGCCAGTTACGTCTCTTTCTCACTTGTGTCAGCTTGTACCCAGAGGCTTGCTGAGCTTTCAGGCTTTTCTTTCTTTCCATGAGAGCTGGGGGGGGGGGGGGCTTGGAGGGACCTTGTCATCCTCTCTGCCTCCTGCTATAAATTCACTTGGACTGTCACCAGTTTGTTCCTCTTGTCCAAGCAATGTAAAACTCCATCCTCACCTTGCCCCCTGCCTATATGTGCTTGTCACAGATTATCAGTATTTGTTCTCGACCTTGTCTTGTTTTATCTCCTCTTCCCAGTGTCTGTTATAAGTTGTTGGTTAATTTATGGATTATCAGTTTAAGACCAAATTAAAGTGCAGCATATTGAGTGGTCTGGTCTGAAAGGTCCACAAAAGCTGGACTGTCAGTGTTGACTGCCTGGTGCAAAGAAGTCAAAGGGAGCTTGTGATTTCTGTTTATTCAAATTCTCACTCATTTCTGCTTTCATTTGATTTATTTGGTGGTTGGTTTTCTGGAATTGTTTTGTTCTTCACAGTGTTTATTGCCAGGTTTCCTTTTGGGTTGTTCTCTGCCCTGTGTGGGGGATGAGTTAGCACAGCACAGTGTATGGCTGCGGGATGTTGCTTTGTCTCTGTCAAGGTCAGTGATGGCAAAATGCTGTCATGTGTCTAAGCCAGCACCTTTCATTGGTGTCAGCACTGGTGACAGTCCCTGGCGTCACCCACTCCTGGCCACCCTGCTGCCGTCCTGCTGCCACCAGCCAGATACCTGCAAAAGCTGCAAAGGGAAGAGGACAAAGATGGGGTGGTATCACTTTTACTGTTGGGAACTGAGATTGGCTGTAGCAGCAAAAGAAGGGGCTCTCCTGAAGTTACTGCTGTGTTCTTTTTGAATTGGTTTTGCAGCAGTGCATAGTCAGTGATTCTGGTGTGCATGCACACATATATTAAGAAATCATTCTTCCCTTAAGTCACTTGCAATTTAAATAAACAAGACAGGCAATCTGAAAGAGATGACTGGGAGTCAAAATGGAGCAAAGTAAGCTGACCCAACCAGTATATTGCACAAAAGATGGGGCAGAGCTGAGATCTGATATCTGCCTCCCTGGGGCTTTTACCCCATCATCTTCCTTCCTCCTTCCATTTCCCTTTCCTCTGAACTGAAGATTAATTATGCATTGAAATCATAACAAGAATTCACGATGTTGAGAATGTGGTGAACGGAAGGGAAAAAATCCTCAAGGAAATTAGCAGTCCATGAGCATTGTCTGTTCCCTAAATATAAATGATGAGGAACTTCCCAGCCAGGGAGTATGTTTTCTCTTTCTTTTCTCTGCAGCTTGCATTATCCTTAGCTAAACATATTGTACCATGCTTGTCTCCAAGTCCATGTTTTCATCACAGAAATCCCAACCCTGCTGATCTGTCACAAGGTGGAGATTCTATTTACCCTTTGTGCTTTAATGTCCGATCTCCGCACCTAATGCGTGCAAAAAATACCTGCTTGTTCTCCAGTTAGCAAATAAGTAAAGGCAACTGTTGTAGCTTTTCTGCACCCTGAACTGTTTTTGCTTTTCCTGGCTTGTGACAGAGATCACCTGTGACAGAGATAAGAACGCGTCAAAAATGGTTTCTGAAATAGGTTGTGCCATGTATCAAGGTAGAGTGTGAAACAAAGATTACTGACTGCAGCAGGATCAAGGTAGAGTGTGAAACAAAGATTACTGACTGCAGCAGAAGAGCAGGCATTGGGAACAACTTTCCAGCTGTTTTGAGCACTGGAGAGTTGGGGGGATCTCTGGTGAGAAGCTTTTGCACAACTCAGTCATCAGTCGGTTGTGCCACAGGGTGAGGAATAAACTGGAGGTCTCTAGAAGTGGTTTTTCTAGCCCTATTTTCTTGTATCATTGGTAGTTCTTTCAGAAGTGTATTTCTCATCTATCCTGAAGGTAAAAAAAGATTATTGAGTGTTTAGTCCTCCACAAAGCTTCCACCAGTGGCATTTGGACAGTAATGAAGCACGGTGATGAATCCAAACTGATCTGTTCAGATTTCATTTTCCCTTTCATTCACTCCAGGAAGCGCATTCTGTATGGTACTCTGAAGTCTAGGGAAGCTGGAGCTTACCTCTGAGCTTGCTAGCAGAAGGCTTGTTTCAGACCACCTTTTTTCTAGAGAGGTAGAAAGAAAACAACCAGGAAAAGGCAGAAACCTTGTCTTTCTAGGATGGTGGGAAGCTGTGCACGATTGTTGACCACTTCTTCAGATAGCTTCTTTCTGCCAGACATGCTTCTGACACTAATCCCAATAATTAAAGTACTTTCTATCCCTTCAATATATATAATTGGTGATGGTGAATGAGCTTCATGTCTACCACCCCTCCTGTTCTCTCAGTGCCTCTTAGCCTTTTCATGTCTCTTCTGCATTGCGTCAGTGCCTCCTGGCAAATTCTGTCTGTGTCTGTCTCTCAGATAGAGCCAAGTGTGTGTCTGGCCTTGAGAAATAATCATAACTTTTGTCCTGTCAGAAGGAGAGGCCAGGACAATCCAGTTGAGATTTGAACCTGTAGTTCAAGGTGGTTTAGGGATTTCGTATCACTTAACCCATCCCCTCCAGGCCTCACTTGTGTCTGACATGTAAATCAGACTGGAGGAATAAGTGGAGCAGATTGCTTGTGCTCCAGAAAAAGGTTGGGAAGCAAACCTGTCTCTTTAAAGAGAGTGCCTTCAAATAAATGTTATCTGCAGAGAAATACACGAACCCCTACATAGTAGTTAATGTTACTGCTTCAGTGTTGGCTTATAAAACAGCTTTATCACCTCTCTGACAATAATGATTAACAAGCTGATTTACAAGGGTGGGGTCACAGAGCCATTTGGCAAATTTAGCTTGTCTCACAGTGGCAGTGATACAGAACCGGAGTTTTACAGCATTTTCACCACTTTACCTGGAATACTTAACCCTGGTTGCAGGGCTCTTGAGCACAGCGGTAGCAACAGATACTCCCCTGTGAGGTTAGAAACAGGGTTTTGTCCTGTGCTTCTGGTACATGAGGAATTAGAGGTCCAGGTCTGAGAACTCAGAAGAGCTGGGGACATTTTCACCTCCCTTCTTAGTGTTTATTTCCTGATCACTTAGCCACAGTGATGTTGGTTGTTGATTGTCACTTGTGCCAGAGCGGTGGAATGTGGGTAGATTTCTCTTCCTTCTCTCTACTGCACATTTAGAAGCTGGTAAAAATGCACAGATGGGGTAGGAGATTTGATGACCCTCACTCAAATTCACAGCATAGCCTCCTGCAGGGATGGAGTCTGACTCCTTACCTTTTACTTCTTTAGATAGCACTGCTGATAGGAGCCCTGCCCTCAAAACAAACACTTATTGCCCTGAGAAATGGCTGAAAACTGTACTGTTTTTTCTCTCTTGTCCAGAAAGTTCATTATGTTTGATAGATTTCAGTGTTGATTTATGTGGCCATGATGCAAAGGTTGGGTATTTCTGTGGACCTGGTGTAATAGGTGGGCAGAAAGCTATGGAGGCGTTACTTGAAGCAATAGTGCATTACAACTAACTCATTTTTCCCTTTGTTTCTGCACATTCCTGCTTGAGTTCCCCTAAAGCCCTTGTAATGTCACCTGTTTGGGAATGACACAGTCTGAGTTTGGAGGGAACTTCCATACTTGTCTAATCAATGTTAGATTGCTTTTCAGTGACATGTCTTGTTCTGTTTTCAAGCAGAAAGTTATAAGCCATGAGTTTAGGCTACCATCTCTCTGGTTACCATCTTTCTGGGTTAGAACTCTCAACAGAGACAAGAAGTTCTGCCACTTGGGCACTTCTCTAGTTTGTTTTTTTTTATGAAGACATGTATATTGCAACACTGTGCTCACTGCGTTGCTCTCCCGTGGGACTAGTTTGTGCAACCCTCCTTCATGCTGGTAAGTACGTTCTCATACAAGGAGTCTTTGTTGGCTGAAAAGGGAAGACAAAGAGACTTGACTGCTCTCTGCTCTGGGCTGGGGTTTTGGATCCCCCTGTACTGTGCTGTGTGGGAGGAGGAGGTTTACGGGGGAGGTTTAGGGATGGAGAGTGGGGGCCTTCAGAGGTGGACTTGTATGAGCATTGTGCTTGGTCCATAGAGCTCATTTAAGGAGTGGGATCAGGACAGAGCTGTAGCTCAGCGTGTGTCAGAGGTGAGAGGACTTTCTCCTTCAGTGCAGGGCAGCATTGTGGGCTCAGAAATGTGTTCTGAAGGTCAGGCACAGGAATACCAATGGGTGTCACTTCGGCAATGTGAGCTACTCCTTGAAGTTGTCTATGGGCAATGGCCCTATTATGTGCGTAGTGCCACTGAGTAGGATTTCTCTGCCTGTGGAGGATGCTGTGTGGTCTGTGGCCTTCCCAGTTATTCTCTGGAGATAGCTGGCTGCCCACTTGCTTCCGAAACATCACCTTGGTAGAGAAGGAGTACTATGAGTAGTTTGCAGTCTTTGGATAAAAGGATCAGGAAACCTCTGGGGGCCAGCCACCCTCCTGACGAGTAGTTAAACTTTGACTGATCACGCATTGCCCTCATGATTGTATTAGTGTTACATATCCAAAGGGATTTCAACTTGTTCCATAGCCCCTGCTGCCTTTCCTCTTCTCTGCCTTCTTGCTGAATCAGGAAAAGTGTAACCCAGTGCATGTGAATCGTGTCTTCCCTCCGCCCAAGGCTCTCGGCGCTGTTGCCAGTGTTGGCTTGAATGCTAAAATTCAACAGTCCCCATATTTCCTCCCCACCTCATACAGAGCATAATTGTTTCTTTGGATTTATATTGCTACCCAAGTGAACAGTAGCGCAATGATACACAAAGGAAGTTTGATCTACCTTTATTCATAACTTGTATGAAAACCCTCTGTTCTTGAAATTGTCTAAAATGATTGTCCCAACACCCCTTTAGCATGTGTTCAGATACTGCATACCCCTTTAGTTTCTTCCACTGCTGCAAATAAGTGTCTGCCTTCCCCTTTTGCTTCCCAATACCACCTCAGTTTTCCAGTCTGGGTGCAGGAGGCTGAGCAGTGGGGCAGGTTGCTGATCCTGTGGGCTTTCCTGGCTTCTTCTCTCGCCTCTCCAGCAGCCCTTGCCCCTGCAGCCGTGCTCTGGCCAGTGGGATGCTCTCTGCAGTGTGGGCAGGGAGCCTGTGTGGGATGCTTCTCCGAACCACAGTTTGTCCCACTTAGGGTGGAAAATATATGGCAGTTAGTGTAAAAAGTGGTATTTGTTTTGTTGATTTAAATTACAAGTGCTTTGAGGGCAAGGCCTCTCTTTTATGTGTGTGCAGGTGGGTGTGTATTTTTGTACAAGTCCTAGTGTGAGATATGTAGTTAGGAGCTGCAGTATGCAAAGCCACGGCTTTCTGTGCTGTGATAGCTTGGAGAAGTGTTTTTCCAGATTCCTAGAGGTGAACAGTGATTCTGATCTGAACACTGATCAGATTCTGACTCAGAGACACATCTTGCTTTCAGCCTCTGAACACAACTGTTTTCCTCCTGTTGTCACCAAGCAGCATATTCCAATATATTCAAGGTGCAGCAGTGGTAAGCTCACTGTAAGAACATGACCCCATGTCCAGAATCCTTTAGGGATAGGTTCCTTGACTAGTTCAGGAAGAAAACACTTCATTGCACCCTCCATCAGTTGATGACCAGGACCAACCATTTTTCGTCCTTAATTTTGGTCAATGAAACAATTGCTTTCACTACAAAGAGTCTGGATTAGAAAACAGACCTCACTCTTCATGTGAGCTGTAGGTAGAAAAGAATCTGAACTTCAAAAAACTTTAGTTTAAGCCTGATGCTCTTTTTTTTTCAGGCAGGAATATATTTTTAAGCCTTTGCAGCTATCGAGGCTGTATTATGTTTCAGGGAGAAGTCAATGCTGACATTTTTGGTTTCTGTTCCTTTGGCATGTTCTTAACGTTTTGTGCTAACTTGTCACATTTCCTATGAAATGTGATGGACTGTTCTGCAGCTTGTAATCTGTGATTTCACGGTTCCTCTGTTTTGTAAACTTACTTTGTAAACTGAAATGTCCTTAGGAGAGTTTCGGGTCAAAGCTTAGGAGCGACTCCAACAGTGTGAACAGGCGTGTGCTGGGTTAGACAGCATGTGGGCTGTGGAGTCTCTATTACTGGAAGGCTTTAGTAACAGGTAGAGCTGTAAAGAATGACACAGATATTACTGGCTCTACCGAGATGTCCCCTTGAGGCCTTTCACATGTACAGCCCCCTGCCATGATTTTCCTGATGTCTGAATAATGCATTACATTCATTTAACACACTTCTATTCTTTAATCACTTGTGTTTCCTTTAACTCAACATCACATTCCAGTATCAACTGAGAGAATGTCCTGGGACTCTGACATCGTGGTTCTGGGATGTCTAAACCAACTGACCCTGGTCCTCTGGCTGTGACAAGAGTGCTTAGTCACAGGAGTGTTTTTGTCACCTTTGATTACATGTCCTGTGCTCCTTCTCCTAAGCCATAAAGCACTCACTGTGGAAGTGTTACCATGAAACTACTCGTGGAGACAGCAAGTAGAAATCTTCCTTTTTGCTTGCCAGGGTAAATGGATATAAGGATTTTATTATTATTAGCTACAAACACAAATGAGAGAAGACTGTATGGAAAAGTCACATCCTGTGCACAGCCTTGAGGTCTCTGATGAAACAAAATGACACAAAATTTACAGATGCTAAAAATAGTGATAACATCAGTTTGATGTTGCATTTTGTGTTCCTCCTATAATACAGTAAAATGGCTTGTAATTCACATTACAAAATTGGCATGCATGTCTCTTTGAAGATATCTTCATTGTATGTCTGCAGTGACCAGAGTTACAAACCACCTCTCTACAGTGCTACAAGCAGCCATACAAATAAATAAATCAATAGGGA
This sequence comes from Psittacus erithacus, assembly GCA_009867235.2. NCBI lineage: Eukaryota > Metazoa > Chordata > Aves > Psittaciformes > Psittacidae > Psittacus > Psittacus erithacus. The sequence continues at coordinate 58,707 of WYDI02016252.1, forward strand.
CAAATAACACCACCTTCTCAGGGGTAGCTGCCCAACCTCAATCTGTCTTGCTTAGGTTGTGAGCTCTTCATAGGAAACCTTGTACAGACTTAAATTCACCCCTGGTGCTTAGGAAGGTAACATAGTATGCTAATTTTGTTTATTATATTATATGAACTGTGATTTTAATACAGAGTTTTAACAAAAGTCCTTGCTGACAGTGATGTTAGTACGGACTCAGAGTTTGCAGCTCTGTCTTCAGCCTGGCATTTTAAGCTGAGTTCTTGTGGCCTGTCAGAGCTGGTTGCTGTAGCATGAAAATGCTTTGGGAAATATGTTTTTATTAGCTTTATATGCATACTTCATCTGTTAGTGCTAAATAGCTTTTTGGAGAGTGACTGTTAGGCTGACACTGCCTGGGTGGCTTCACTGTTTCTTTCCTTCTGTTTACGGAATACTATCAGCTTCTTTGTCTTTCCCCTCTCCCAACTTGTTTGGCTTTCAGACCCTCTGTAACACTGGAGTCTGCAAGCAGAAAATTTCTTTCTCTAAGATGAAAGACAAATGCCAGCCAAGGGGAGCTAAACTAACTTCTATCTGCTAGAAGGTTGGTGATACCGCTACCTTGAACTGTGACTTCATATTTCGTGCAGCAGCTTCTCTACATTGTTTATATTTTGGTTGAAGGGGATCTTCCTATACCAGGATGCAATAGGAGCGTCATTTTTCCTCTAACCTGAGCAGATGTCCTATCTGCAGTACTAGCAATAATACTGACACTTCCTGTTGTTGCAGATGTTGTTAGCAGGCTAGAACTGAAAGCAAAGAGGGGCACAATTCAGTCCATGCTATTTGATGCCATCAACATCAATGCTACCTCCTTTTCCATGTGCCCTCTTGGCTACCCTGGAACACAAGTTTATTTCTGTTTATGTTACACAGGAAAGGAGTCCTTCCAAAATCTCTGTTGTTATTCTCTGCGTTGACCTTTGCTTTCTCTAGGTTTGTTTAGACTGAACCCAAATTACAAGTGGTGTGTTACCACATTTAGGGAGGGGGTGCCTGAACTGAATCTGGCACATGTTTAAGCGTATATCTCCCCATTTCAAGGCTTTAGGGTGTGGCCCCGTGCAAGTCTTCAATCAGCAATTATTGCATTCTTTTTCCTTTGTATAGGAGTTCACTGTCAAATCCTGTAACACATTTCTATCACTAATCTCGCGGGCAGCTATTCAGACCACAGGAAGCTTAGGAGAGAAGAACATACACTTGGGGCCTTATTCCATCTGCATTATTCCCTACACCAGCAGAATTCCTTAAAGTCTCTGGAAGTTTGATGTGAATGGAAAGTATTTTTCCTGAATAGCACCCCTTATTGAGGTATTGTCACCAAGTCACAAATTTCGATGAGTGTTGTGGCTGGCAGTTTAATCTATACTGCATGGCCAGTTTTTCACACTAACACTGGGAGCGCTAATCACTTATAATGGCCTAGGCAGGATTGTCTGGCACTGAGGGACTTCTTGATTTGAGAGCAGGACACTGAAGTGGAAGAAAACAGTTCCTATTCAAGACTTTGTCTGAGAATTTATTCATTTTGGCAATGACAAGAGTACTGTATTTTAATGATTTTCAGTGGGAAACATAACATTACTAAAGGAGGAAACCCAGGATTCTGTTCACAAAAAGATAGTTAAAAACTTGTGATTTGGAGGAAAAGGAACAAAGACAAAACTGTGATCTGTGCATAAAAAATAACAAGAACTGAAAATCATTAATGTAAGGCAGTATCCATTGCTGTCAGATGATAAGATGGAAGCCTTTAGCTCTTTCTCTACTTTTTTGTGCCTTAGTATATGAATATTATATTTTGTGCCTTAGTATATGAATACTAAGTTCACAGTTCTGATGTCCTCAACATAAAAAGAACATGGTGCTGTTGGAACAGGTCCAGAGAAGACCATGAGGATGATCAGGGGACTGGAGCACCTCCCATATGAAGACAGGCTGAGAAAGTTGGGGCTGTTCAGCCTGGAG